>APFE030479170.1:377613-418566 GCA_000404065.3 Pinus taeda
ACTGACTGATAACTCATAATTAGTTCCTCAAACAGTTTTGAACTAATTTGATTGGACTTAACTTAGTAAACTGAGCTAACTAATTACAACTCAAATATAACTCAATCTTATCTCCTTAATTAAGGGATAATCTCCTTAATTTAAGGATAACTGTTGCATGACTTCAGAAAGACTTCTAACTTGAATTTCTCCAACTAATTAATCCATAATGAATTAATTAATTATTTCCATGTAGCTGGTGAGACTAAATTCGATTTTAATTCACAATTTTATTTCAAGGACAAATTAAAATTAGAATTTTTGGATTCTATTTTTAACATTTCTTGTTGCTATTTTCAACACTCCCTCTCAACAAGAAAGGAATTCAACTTGATCCTGATCCTGAATCTTTGGAATGTTCTGCATGCAACACGTCTCTCTAGTGTTGTTGCTCCAACAACTCTAGAAACAAAAAATTCCAACCTGAATCCATATGATGCATCTGTCATCAAAGTCTCTGACTGTTATTGCCTTTGCTGAAAACTTTGTGCTTCTGCTGACTCTGCCTTTCTGCACAGTTGTCAATCCTTCTCTACGCTCTTTAGTATTTGTCTACTCTAGCCTTTGTCACTTTGATCTCTGATTGCATCAATCCCACTGATTCCTCCCGCTACTATGTACTTTGGGCTCCCATAGCAAGGTACAATCCATGAGATAAAACCTCTCAATGGACCCTGCCCAATTTCAACCTTCTTGAGACTGTCACTTCACATTGCCCGACCTCATACCTGGAGGTATGGTTGCATGTAATTCCTCTACCCACTTCTCCAATTGTCGCTCCTCTACAATAGTCCGAGACTTCTTCTGGGGCTACATGTTGAGAGGTAATTTACACTCCCTCTCAACCACCAAGTCTCTAACATTTTCCTTGCTCCTCAAGGCTTTGCATGCATCTTGAACCTCAAGAGCTTGTAGGTTCTTGACTCGTGAACCAATATATTTCACCTGTCTCATGGTGATGTGTCTAAGGAAAACCTTTCCCTTACTAAAGACAACATTGTAGCCTTTGTCCTTCAACATCGCGACCGATACCAAGTTCTTCTTCAGTCCAGGCACATACTTCACATATTTCAAGGTGATAGAAGCACCATGCTCCCTCTAAAAAGTAACAGTGCCCATTCCTGAAACACTAAAAATTTCGTCGTCAGCCATCTCTATGTGCATCTTGAGGTCTTTCTCCTCCAAGGTACTAAATAAACTTTTATCGTCGATCATGTGGAATGAGGCTCCACTGTCAAGATACCAACCACAACCCATCATCAATGACACCATGCATGCAATGAAGGTAAAGTACATTTCGAACTGAGAGGCTAATGCCTCACCTTCCGATCCTATCGAGGATCCCTTCTTGGACTTCTTTGATGGGAAATTAGTCACATAATGTCCCATCTCATGACAATTAAAGCATCTCACTTTAGACTTGTCACCCATCTCTATTTTTTTTTAAGTATGATATGAATTCGATTTGCACCTGCAACCATGAACTTCAAACTTTGAATTTTCTTCTCCATATACTATTCATAGCTTTGATACCATGTATAATTTCCTATATAGATCAGCTAGCTCCAATACCATGTATAAATTTTGTAAATTCTCTACAAATCTCGCACTAAGATCATGTAGAAAATCTGACTGTATATTAACCTGATAATGCAATATAACTAAAGAAAAATACTATAACATACTTCTACTATCAATTTTCTTTATGGAAGCTTAAATATTGAGCAAGATCGAGCTGAACATATATAACTAGAAGAAGAAGAATCAATGCACATGAAACACAGAAAATACTCAGGGGAAAGCCTCAGCTAAAAACCCCACTAATTGTATTATCATACAAGGTGGAAATACATCAGAATCATACAAAGCCTTAGCTCTCACAGCTAGCCAACTCTCAGTACAATCCTCCTAGATGCTCACGGGCAGTCAAAGCTTCTCACAATCCTTCCTCTCTACCCTCCAAGCTACTATTTCCTTGCACAATTTCTCCTGGGTGATCCTCCTTCACCCAGTGGAACACTGCTCTCACACACTGCACTAACACACTGTCAGAACTGCACAATCCTCAAGGAACCTTCCCTTGAGTGCATGCATGGGTTTCCTTTATAGGAAAACACATGCAACTGATAGTACATTGCCCTTGTCTTTAATCTCAACTGGGTCTTTCTCAAAATAGACATGCATGAGTTTCTGATGAGGGAATCTTCAGTTTTCTGGAGTATTGGTTGAGTGCATGCATGCATCAACTGACTAATAACTCACAATTAGTTCCTCAAATAGTTTGGAACTAATTTAATTGGACTTAACTCAATAAATCGAGCTAACTAATTACAACTCAAATATAACTTAATATTATCTCCTTAATTAAGGGATAATCTCGTTACTTTAAGGGATAAATGTTGCATGACTTCAGAAAGACTTCTAACTTGAATTTCTCCAACTAATTAATCCATAATGAATTAATTAATTATTTCCAAGCAGCGAGTAGGACTAAATTTGATTTGAATTCACAATTTTAATTCAAGGACAAATTAAAATTGGAATTTCTGGATTTTATTTTTATCATTTCTTGTTGCTATTTTCAACAACCCCACCCTTGGGAATGAGGTTTCCTTTCTTGCCCTCAACTGCGGTTTTTTGTGGCTACTTGTTCTTACCTTCATCAATTTTTATGTCCCTAAAAGCATCAACATTGTTCACGGGGTGCAATATCACTTTGAGTGTGACCGCATTGAGGCTGATGGTCCTTTGTAAGCTCAACACGAGTGCTTCATACTCAACAATGTTGTTTGTGCACTCAAACTTCAAGCAGCGTGAAATCATGCATTTTCTACTATTTTGGGCAACTGAGATACACGTGGTCCTTGAGCCGTCATGTGTCTTTGATTCATCAAAACCCATGGCCCATGGCTTGTCTGTACACAGACCGTTTGGCATGCTAGTACTATTGCTGCTACTGTTGCTACTGCTACTGCTACTATTTGTACAATGAACTGTGCATGTTTCATTACCATCAGTTGGGCAAGGAAGGAGTCCCAACTGTGTGTCAGGTGGGGTTGGAGCTAGCCATGCAAGATAACAACCCAACGTTATTTCTAGGAAGCAGTTGCCAAACATGAGTTCTGCGAAGGCTAACAGTTCATTCTCACCGTTAAAGGGGGTAACATTGTGCTTCATATACCTCTCGGACAATACCCAGATTTGGTTGCATTTATCCTTATACGAAAGCTACATATGGGACTAATCTGTACAAAAAAACTGTCCAGCTTGCTGGACCAGTCTTTGTTGAGTAGTAGACTGCATGCTTCCAGTGTGTCCACAACAACTATGTTGATGCATTGGTGGACTAAATTGTCATGAGATAGTCGGATGATCACGTCTCACAATTTACCAATGGTTGGTACCGATGTTCAATCAAGTTGGATGATTCACACAGATGTTTCGGTCCATTTTGCATTGTGTTATCACTCCAAATTTTCTTCAAAGTTGTTAGAAAAAGAAATGATAGAGGTAACCACAAACCAACTTTGGAGATTAGGATCTAGCCTTCCTAATCTCAGAGAGGGCTCTCTCTTTTTTATTTAACTTTGTTTAGTTATTTTATTTTAGCCTGATTATGACTATACTTGGGTTTTGATTAAGATTTGGTGGTAGGATTAATTACTTATATGAAAAAGGGTTGCCTTTTACCATTGGGATATGGGTCAAATGTCAGACAAACAAGACTGGATCAAGTTCTAAAAATAGTGTCTACAGTGCAAGATAGCAGAGTTACTTCAGATCTCAAGGTTGGATGGTGAATTGGTTTTCAATCAGATCCAAAGAGAAATTAAGGGTTCCTTAGGCCAGATTTTGAAGAAAGTGAAATACGTCAACCGGGATGGGACAACAATTAAAGATTCCCAAATCCAGATATCAGAAGAAAACATGTAAATGATTAACTGTGTAAAACAAAGAGTACTTAAACAAATTATGGGATAAAATTCTAGTTAATTCATTCAACTTTAGATAACATTAAAGGTTGTGAAAAACATAAGAGAATAATAAATTGACAAAGAAAATACTTCATTGTAATAACTCTACACATGAATCCTGTGAATAAATCTCTTTATTACTTGCTCTAGTCTGTTGACTTGAAAATTAGTACAATAACCCTCAGGTTTATGATCAAAATAAATTTACAAATGTATAACAATCCACCCTCAATACTTCGAATTATGAAGTATTTATACAAAAATATTTTACAAAATAGCACAAACTGTCTTGGGAACTAATCTAGGAGAAAGAAAAATCTTCATGCAAGAAGATAGAGACAGCGATTGAACTGATACTTGTTGTCCCTATTTATTAGGTTGTGTTGGATTTAATCTTTGATACTTTGCACTTTAATATGTGCTTTAATGTTTGGTCTTCATGTTGGATGTTCTATTCACTCTAATATTTCAATTGATACACTTTGACTTGGCTAACCTGTCAATATCCTTTTATTGTGTCCTTTTACTTTTACTGTACATTTTTACATTTTTACTTTGTATTCTATAGTAAATCATTTAGTTTCTCCCATGTCTTAGCATCTGGTAATTGGATATTGATCATTTTCCTAAAAATCTCATTTGCCTCTGTATACTTGGCAAAAGTAGGCTTATTGATAGAAATGTGTTTTACCTCATGCTGGAGGTAAAACAAATTCTCAAAAGTTTTATGTAATACTTTGCCAATAGGTATGCCCTTCATGGATAAAGTTTTCACCTGATCTCTGGCCACTTCTCAGATTTTTCTGTTATAGTCCTCCTATGTCATGAGCTTATCATTTATTACCAAGGGATTTGGTAAACCCTTTTGCATCAAAATTTAAAATTTGACCATGAATATGTCAATGGCCAGCTGCATGGTTTGGCACTTGTCTTCCAGGTTTAACATCAAATTCCTCTTGTGAGGACCCTTGTAACTTTCAAAATTGTACCTGTTCTGTCAGGTATCTCTAATTCCTATAGCTCATACTTGTTCTTCGAGTTGAGGAAGTGAATGATCCTTGTAGCTTCCTCTAGCATGTCTCCAAGTTCTGCTTTGACTCTTTGAATGGCTTCTGTAGCCTACTTTATCAAATCAATCTCTTCAAAAATAACCTAGATGGATGGCCAAATATCATTGACAGAGTCAATGATATTGGCCGACAGTTGCTTCTTAGCCTGACCTAGAGGTTTATTCAATGTCAGTTCCTTCTCCAGGCTTTTTATTTGTTCATTCATCCTTGTAGACTTCTGTTGTTCTTCTTTGTGCATGATTTGGGAAAGTTTGTAATTTGTTTCCAGACTGATCACTTTTTATTTAAGCCTATTCATCTCAGTGGTCTGAATGGACATTTCTTCCATTGCTTTGACCAACCTATTTGTCATCACTTGTAGACCCTGCTGCTGTTGACCCTGTTGCTGATGTAGTTGGTGTAGATGTTGGAAGTTCTGTGGCCATTAGAGCTCTAGGAGCTAAGGATGCTGCCAAAGTAGAAGGCACTATAGTAGTAACTGTTGGGATGACATTTGTAGGGGCAGTCTCAAGACTACCTTGTTTTTGTTGAATCAATCTATCCAATTCTTTCTCCATCTCCTTTAACTGATCATTCAGTTGCAACACTAGGTCCATCATCTCTTCATGATTGGTTTGGCTCTCCAGGACCTCCTTTGCTTATGGGTGTTGTAAATGAGGCAACTTAAGTTGTTTCTTGAGGGATGCAATATCCGCATTCTTCTTTTTGATCAATTTCTTAGCAGCCTTAATGTCACTTGGATCATGGCCCAATTCAATGACCAAGTCCTCCAATGACTTGATCCTATTGTCTTTGGCTTGTGAAGAGGCATTCTCCAATTTATACTGTGTTGTTACATTATGCAATCAATCCTGCAACTTGTGTGCAGCCATGGCCTTTCCTGTTAGGGTGGAGTAAATCATATCTCCGGCCTGTTTATGAAACTCTATCTGGTCAATGGGATGAACATCCATGGCCAATACCTCAAAATCAGTCTTCTTGTAATCAGCTGAGGTCTTTGGTTGTTGAATAGTGGGCTGCAAAAATGAAACTTTCATCTTTCCTGCTTTGATGTCAAAAGCTGGCATCAATCTACTCTGGTTGGTTGGTGTATGCTTGAAGTATTGGGCGTATGTCTTAGCCTTCAACTTCTCATTCCTCATCTTTATTTCCTTGTACCTGCCTTTGATGTCTCTTTCTCTATCAGCTGGTTTGGTAAATGAGGAAACCTTAACACTCAGTTGTCTCTCAATCATTTGAGTGTTGGAGGTTGATGGCTATTGTGTTTCACCTGAAGTAGTTGTTTCTTTGCTTCTTTGTCCCATTGTTTCAGTGTCAGTTATTTCCACTGATTCAATGTTCTCTTCCTGTTCAGACACATGATTTAACTTGGACGTTTTCTTGAGTTCAAAGTATTCATCTGTAGTCTCCATGGTAGAACTAGAACCCTCATCCCTGTTTCTTTTTGGATTCTTCTCCTCATTGGCTAGGATCTGTAAAATAGGAGGATTACTCATTAGTTCTCCTAGTTCTAGAACCTGAAGGAAAGAACTCTTGTCAATTTTCTTTTCAACATCAGCTAGTGCGTTTTCAACATCCACAACTATGCTATCCATGTCAACCAATGTATTTTCCAACCACTCAGATTGGTTGGCAAACTGTTCAATATCAGGCCTTGGGTGGTGGTTGAAAGGTCCCAATTTGACCTTGATTCTCAATTTGTTTATGAACCCATGAGGGTCATACTGCCACATGAAGCTATTTTTGAATTTCATCTATTGCAATATCTTGTTAGCCTCAGGTATAGCTTCTTTGTTATGGCATATGAAGGGGCCCAATTGGTTCTTTATTTTAAATTGGGTCTTCTTCCTAGCTGCTAGGAATTTGACCTCGTCTAAATTGATGATTTGCCTAAAATACTCAAGTGCAAATATCCTCATAGGGAGGTATTTCGGTAGCTTATAAGGGGCTAGTTGCCAGCCATAAACCTTGATTTCAGTGTGGTTTTGGTACAAGTACGAGTCTCCCACCTTGTTGTTCTTAGCCAATTGTAGCACCCTCTTGATTTCTTGGCTGGTTCTAGGTTGAGTGTTATTGGTCAGCATGTTCATGACTGGGTAGACAAATGAATCTATGAAGTCTTTGTAGGTAAATTCTGTAGATTATTTCTAGATCAAGGGTGTCCAGAAGACCATTAACCTCTATTTTCCCTTGGTATCCAACTTCTGGATGCCTATAGGGAACTTATCTGCTTGGTAATACAAAAACATGTGAAATAACACTGAAGAGTACTTGAAAACTCTTTCAGTGGGCAGTCTTATGAAATGTTCATGTGTCCTGTCTAGAATGAACTGAGCATAGTTATACATGATAGCAGGAGGCTTGCCTGGGTGAAGATGGACGGGAAAGCTAGGATAACCTCATCCACATGCTCATCTGTGGTGAATCCTAGGATGCAAGAGAGCATGGTGATTATATGTCTGCCTGTCTCTGAAAAAATGGTGGTAGCAAAAGGTGGAGTATCTGTGGGGGTATGGTGGTCTTCAATGATGAAGGTCTGGAAGATTTGTCTTATCTTAACCAGGTCTAGTGTGATATATAAGTCTAATAGGTTTCCAATAGATAATGGAGTATCATTAGGGCTAGGTTGGACTTGCAACATTTGATTGATAAACTTTGGTGTGATGGTGAATAGGAGCTGCTGGTTTGGGACAACAATAGCCCTTTAGCTAGGGAGATAGCAGGCACGACAAAAGTGTATGATATCAAGGAATGGGTGAACTTCTAGGAATAGATATTTGGGTAAATTAGATTCCCAAAGGTGGATGTCATTGGTATGGTTTAGGAATATGTCCTTACTCCAAAAGTGGAGCTTCAGAAGGTAGGCTAGGGTAGCAGTATCTTTTATCTGGAAATCCTTGTTTGCTAGTGCCAAATGGTCGATGTCCAAGTGGGGGGTTGACACAGGTCTTACATCTAGAGAGGTCTGGGAAGCCATTTTTAGGAGAAAAGGTGTGAATTAGGCTTGTATAGGCTGTAGAAGTGAGGTTTGAGAATTTTGGTATAATGAGAGGGTTTTCACACTTTGCAAAAGAAAGGGTTTGGGTTTTCAGGTGAATTATTTTTCAATTAGGCAAATGTATAAATTAATATCAATTAATTAATCTTTAAATTGACTGTGCGTTTCCAAATTGAGAGTTCCGTTCTAGTTTTTCCTCAAAAATACCTAGAAATTGGTGGTATAGGCTGCAAACTGGTTTCAATGGTGACTGTAGATGGTACGGTTGCTTGAACTGTGAACTGGATGCTTGAATTGGGCATCCGAAGCTTGTTTAGGAGGTAAATAGTGGTCAATTTTAGTTGCAGAGACTCAGGGTGGTGCATGAAGGCTTGGGCAACATTCAAAGTGCGAACGAGCGAAAAGAGTCGAAATGGGCTTCTTCGGCCTTTTAAGTGGTAAGGGTTAAAATTTGGCATGGAATCCATAAATGAACAGTGGGTGGTTTTAGCTTTTTGCGGGGAGGTGATTTCAGGGGCCATCACACCACTTTTGGAGAGTGGGTGGTATTTTCCTGAGAGCACGCGATCTCGCCTGAGGTTGCGATGTAAGAGAATAGGGCCCGAGCAAAACTGTGAATCTCACGTGCTCTTGGGCAGGTAAAGGTCGGAGAGGGAATGAGCACGATATGGATGCACCCCATCAGATTTGTGGGTTAGAGATCTAATGGATGTCGTGCGATCAAGATGCACAGAAGGAAAAGGGATGCATATTTGTGGGCCCTGGGGGGTTAATTACAACTAATTGTAGTTAATTAATGAATAAGGTGGGGATTAAAGATATAATGAATGGGTTTAATGGAGTGGGACCAAGGGTTAATGTGACAGGGTTTGTTTAACTACACATGGGTTGGTGGGTTAAAAGGTTTATGTCGGGGAGATATAAATTGAGGAGTTAATTAAATAATGCTTGGGGGGGGGGGATAAAACTTAGGATAAGGGGTTTTTATGGGTTTTTGAGGTAAAATAGGGAAATTAATAAGGGGGAAGGTGATTTTTTCAATGGGGAATGGGTTTCATACTAGGAAAAAGGGGTTTTGGGTAGGGGGTGACCTTTGGAGGGTAATTTACTAGGGAAATGTGTGAAACCAAGGGGTAAGAGTCAAAAGGAGGGGGAAAAGGGTATTTAATGAAAAATGATGAGATAATGGGGAAATTAGTAAGTATGTATGTGGGGGTGAAATGAAATGAGGGGAAGTTAATCAAAAAAGCTTGAGAACATATTTTCACTCTCATAAATGCTCTTGCACATGAAACATAGGATTAAGCATGATAAGTGCTTTTGACTGAGCAACCTTGTACATTTGCAACCTTTTTTCTACCTACCTATTATTTATCCTAACATTTTTTCTTCACTTTCTTGAGTGCATTTAAGCTAGTAGACCCTTTATTTCTTTTTCTTTTGACAAGCAAACTATCTAATTTTAACCTTATAACTTCCAATGGCTAAGATTAAGTCGATGAGCATATTTTTATTCTGTACCTAGCTACTGATCTGTCAAGGTTAAACAGTTTGGCTAGCTCTTTATTCTCTATCTATAAACATGAAATTTAAAGCATGAAGTAATGAAGATTAAGCTATCTGACTATCATGGGCTATGGCATTTATGACAAGCTGCACACAACCATTATTTTGTATAGTAAAGTAACAAGTAGAAGCACTTGACTTTTCACACTTTCATGATCTATTTAATTTTTTGTTTGGGGTTCATATTTTTCACTTTTTTTTTATCTTTTCTTTTTCATTTTGTCCTTTGATTATTCTTTTAGGACATACACTCTTTACATCTTTTTAATTTTTAATATGGAAAACATTTTGCAGAAAGAAAAGTATGTACAATATTACAAAACTAACCATAGCCAATTCAAAACTATGAATCTTATTATTATAGGACACTAAAACATTGATATTCTTTGCAATGGAGAGTGGCATGACATTGGTGGCTGCGCTAGAATCAACCAAGCAGTTGTGAACATTTTAGTTAATATTTCAAAGGATAACAGGAATGGAGGGAAACCTGAGTTTGCTTCTTCCATCCGGATTGTGTTGAGCACAGTAGAAATTGATCTGAGAAGTGTGATTTATCCCTTACTGGTGGAGGCTGTGTTGTCTGTTGTTGTCTGTCCCAGTGCATGCAGCAAGATGTCTCGTTGACTCTGGATCTTATCTAACTTGAACGAACTGATGCTTCCCATATTTTTCTTCATGTCATCAATAATTTTGTACTCAAGAGGTGGTAGACTCAGTGAGGTGTATGGGGTAGAACAGATGTTCGTGTTGTCTGACGGAGTGTTCTGCAACTTGCTGCTCATGGATGTATTCTTATCCACTGTTGTCTTCCCGGACTTGTTTTGTGTTTTCTGCTTTGGGGCGGCTGCTAGATTAGCGTTCCTCATCAGCAGTCTCATTTTTTCTTGTGCTTCCCCAAGTGTAAGGGGAGCCCCTTTACTCCTAAGATTTTAGTGATCATTATTCTTTTGGAGCTGCTTCTTAGTCTTCATCTTCATCATTACTTGAGAGCAATGATATGCATTCACCACATGCCCAGAACTTGATGCTTCATCAGGTGCAACCTCTTCGTCATCGTCAATGTCTTTTAGCTGCTCCTACATATTGCTCTCCGCATTGAGTGTATGACTGCAGACAGAGCTTATGACCCACTTCTAGTCTAAACAAGAGTTCTCGGGGTGATGTTCTTCATGGAAAGAACAAAAATTAGGATTTAAACGCTGTTCGACCTGGAACACAAGTTTCTGCAGAGTTTTTGGAGCGAACTGGTTGCTGCCTGATGAAATGCTTACCTGTCTCTGCCTGGGTGGATGGTTGCTTGCAAATGTGTCTGTTTTCCATTGTTTAAGCCAAGACACTTATGTTGTCAAGTTCTTGATGAGGCGAGTGAGGGTTTCAATGTCAGTTTCTTCCTTGTCTCTACCCTTGCTTGCCATCGCTTGGGACTTCCTGCTCGAGTCTTTAGAGTCCTTTGTTGGTTCATCATCCTTGATGACTCCATTCATGCGTAGGTCTTTCTCAACAATGATAGCCTCTTCGCAACTTTCTAAGAGTGTTGGTTTCGTAGCTCGCTTGAGGAACTGGGAAATGCTGGTTGGCAGTGCAGACATGTAGTAATCAATAGTGATGGAGTCATGAGGTTTACTATCCACTGAAAATTTGTTCAATATGCATGTAAACCTCTGACTGAAGTCTTTTAATTTTCCTTTTCCCTCCATATTGAGGCTTCCCAATTCTTTGAGTAGCATGGTTGGGGTCTTCTCATTAACAAACTTTTCAAGGAATATGCACTTGAATGCACCCCAGTTCTATATAGAGTTTGGTGGAAGGTTGTGATACCATGCAGTTGTGCGACCATCCAAGGTACATGGGAACAATCTACATGCTACTTCGTCATACCGTACCTCAAGGGTCTACAACTATAGGTAGAAGTTGTCCAAGTGGTCTTCTGCCTTCATCATGTTATTAGGGTTGAACTTGATGTTCATTCTCTCTGCTCGCTTCGGCATCTTGTGTAGAACAATCCAGAGAGCCAATGGTCCCTGAATCATCCCTTCAAGATTTGGGTCAACCATTTATTCTTCTTCGTCATCCTCTTCTATTTTAGAATCTGATGGTTCCAGCTCTGAGTCCATTGGTTTGTCTCCATCTTTTCCTCCTCCGCTACTTTCCCCTCTGCCTCTTGTACCAAAGTTCGATCCCAAGATCAAAACATTATCTTGTTCACATTGCTAGAAGACTAGAGGTTCTTCTCCATATTCAATAGCTTCTGTTAGACCTTCAAGTGTGGCAACGACTTCTTCTTCTATCGATGATGCAACAACTCCTGTAGGTGTGGCTTTTGGATTTCTTGATGCATATGGAAGATATTGTATGCCTGGGATCAGTCCATCTGCTTTCATGAGCTGGCGAGTGATGGGAAGGATGGAGCGAAGGTGTTGATACAGAATCTCATGTTCAATCTTGGGAGGTGAGGAGTAACCAACTGCAGAATCGCGTGTAGGTGAGAGGGAGTGCGATTTATTACCTTGACCAGATGGATGATGAATAAGTGTGAGGGGATGATCAACCATATAAAAAGTTGGCGACCCTCCTTCTAGTGCTAGAAATGTTGACAGTGCTGGACTCACCAACATTCATGGGATCACCTCGGTATGAAGTCCCAACTAGACCTCACACCATTTGGTGAGGGAGTCCCCTCCGGTATGATGGCCCGATTGCCATTGTCTTAAGGATTTGCCCCAAATCTTGCTTGTCAACACAGGAGAGTGGTTTGCTTTGTCCTCAAAAAGTGAGGTTCGCGTGCCTACTGATTGTTAATGTTACTTGTGTCAATGGTTCTTTCACTTTAGAGGGAGAGGGTGAAAGTGAGTCCCAAGTTGGTTGGGAGGAAGCTCAAACTCTACTAGGAACACACAACACAACAGGACGTGCACAGCTTCTGGAGGAGCAGTCCACATAGATGCGGTAGTCACAACATGCAAGGGAAGATAACATGTGCAACACTCAGTGGATGAGTTTGCATGAGTGTAACAGTTGTTACAATAATTTTTATTTGAAAGGTTTGTCTGATGTCCAGGGAGATAGCCACCAAGGGTGAGATAACGTTAACAACATATACAAAGCATTTTCATTAATAGATTATGCATTACAAGAAGTGAAATAAGTTCAAGTGTTCAACACAGGTTAAAGAAACATGTATTACAAGTGTTCAAGATTAGTCTTACAACAGTTAAAATACATGTGTGAAAACATGTTGGCTTGTTAGTAGGCTTCTGAGTTAAGCGAAAGTTCCAAGACACATCGTTACACCATACATCACTAACCTCATGCACAGGGTGTTGGAGCCACTACTTACTCCTAAGAGAAAATATTATAGACTCTCTTGGATATGTTGGAGGAGATGAGGTGAAAAGTCCTTTCATGTACAAATGAGTGGGTTTTTATAGCCAAGGGTGAAACTGACCCTTGTGGCTATTCAACTACTATCATGATTGTTTGACTTCCATGACTTCTCTACTTTGCATGACTCTTTGTACAACAATTTGGTCACTTGGACTTCCACATTACACTACATTGATTGACAACATGGCCCACAACAAAGATGTGGACGACATGACTTATGACACGACCTGACATGACAGTGCTGGTAGATTTGTGCTGCTGCTAGAGTGCATGTTGATTTGTATTGCTGTCGAGTGGTGGATGTCTTCATGGCATGTCACGACTTCACCTTTGCATGGTAAGGTGCACGAAGTCTCAATGGTCGTTGGTTCACTTAATGTTGCTTTGGCACGTTGCTCCTTGCTTGTATGTTGGAAGGCTTGACAGGTTTGTCTGTTCACAAAAGGTGCAAGTTCGTCTGTTCGCTCATTCGTCCATCCGCGAACACATATTTACATGATAATCCATTAACGGGCACATCTCTTCGCAGGCATCATTCACTCATTTGTTGGTGAACTTATCCTTATGCAGGTGCTCCCTTTGTCCATCCCATTCGTCATCGCACAATGTTTGTTGTACCTATACCTACAGTCGCTCATGACGAGATGACATCAAATTTGAAAACCTCCCAGTCTACCATGACACATGATCATTTCAGATGCAAGTGATTGGGAGAGGCAACAAGGTTGTGAGGCAAGATGATGGATCTGGGCACTGCTGATGAAAAGTGTGCAAGAGTCACTGGGTAAGGAAGATGGGTGATCTAGATCGATAGTGACTGTCCATGAGGTCTAGCTTGGCTGGATGGAAAAACTGCATAATTTTTGGGGAGGAATAGTTAGGGTTGTGGGAAGGATGGGCAGAAAAATATGCGCATTTCCCAAAACGAGTGGGCAGCGGGGCTTGACAGCAAAATTTGTGCAATTTCTTGGAGGAACAGGCTAGGTTGCAAGGAGGATTGGCAGATAGGATTTGCACAATTTTTTGGAGGAACTGTCCGGGAGCTTGGTAGCCAAAACTGTGCAATTCCTGGAGGGAACAAGAAGCTACCTGTGGGTCACTAGTAGAAGAAACTTTGCAATTCCTGAGGGGAACTTGCAGTCAACTGTTGGGAGCTTGGCAACAGAAACCACGCAATTCCTAGAGGGAACTGGAAGTCTACTGTTGGGAACTATTGGTGAGAGAAATTGCACTTATGCTGGGAAGTCAACCTACTGATAAACTCTACGCAATTTCTGAGCTGAGTAGATTTTTAGGTAGTAGAGGGCCTACTCATGAAAATTGCACAATTTTTTGGATAAGCAGTGGGTCGAGTGTTGGGAGGGCTGGCTAGAAAAATTGTGTAATTTCCTGAGAGAGGCAAGGACAGGCACTGGGTGTTTGTCTATCCTGTTTGCCCAATTTCCTTAATCAGCAGAGTGGGCAAGGTCAATAGCCTTTGCACAATTTTTGAGGGGAGTCAGTCCAAGGGTGGCTGTTGGGTCCAACTCTTTGGGTGGCCAGTATGAAGGTTGATTGATTTGCTTGTGGGCAGTGCAACTTGAAATGACTTTCTTGGTGCTTCTACATTGTTCTAGGTGACATTTGATTGAGTTGATGGCAGGGTAATGGTCCGGTTGTAAAAGGGGAGTTTGGTCGTTAGAAATTCAACAAAATGACTAAGTGTGTGAATGAGTGAAATATGCAAATGTGATCTTACAAATAGACACCCACATGACTTTATGACTAGATGACTCAAACCATCCAAACACACATGTACAACATGATTGACTGATGGTGTAGGTGACAAGCGTGAAACTTGTGTTTAATCGTTGATCAATTGTGACAGTGCTTGCATGACAATGAATGTGACTCTGTGTTGTTGGGTTGTGTTATATTCTTTCCATGACTAACCTACGTAGTGAACCGGGGGGTTAGATGGTGGGCAGAGCCCCCCCTTCGTTGTGCTGATTGTGTAGCGGGGGGGTCACAGGGGGGCGGCAACCCCCACTTTCCATGGGGTTTGAGGGGGCGGGTAGCCCCCCTCTACGGGGTCCAAGGCAGCGCCCTAGGAAAAAATTTCTTCGACCCTATATTAGGTTGGGCGAACCTACCTATGGTTTTCGGTCCATGGTATTGGATGCTTCAACATGTATATATATGTATTGTAACATTGAAAGGAATATAAGGAAAAATCAAGTTGGTAGTCTCGGTTTTGGGATCCAGGGGAAAATCTCTATGTATATGTGTTTTATGTGTTATGCTCCTGCATTGTTTATTTTTCTATGTTTTAGAATTTGTATGCAAGTAAGTTCTAACAGGGTTAAAACCTACGTGTGTGTGAATGCAACAAATGTTTTCATGGTGAACATAACATGTACACATGAAGCGAAGACCTTGAGCATGACTAGAACATGGTTGCAAGCATAACATTGACATCAACATGAAAAAGCTTGGGTGGAATGAACAAGAAAGGTGGGTGCGAAGGCTCACACAAGCTCACAGAGTGAACTCGATTGTATGCAACCGTCAAGTGAAACTCTCAAGGAAGGCTCTGAATTTGGGTGCAGGCCAAAATTTTGGAGGGTAGTTGTAGTTGTTACAACAGCCTCCAGATTTTGGTTTTATCTTCATTATTTTCAGCTCTATTCAGGAGTTTTGTTGTCTATGATTAGTATATCACTGTTGAAACCTTATTCCTTTACATTATTCAACCTCCATTGATAAGGAATTGTGAATGTTTTTAATGTATTTTTCATCATTTACAGTCCTCCTTTGCAAAAAGTAGCTTAATCAAACTGTCGTCTTTTGATTTGAAAGTGTCGTAACTATTTTTCAGTCAAGAAAAAGAGTGTCGTAAAGTCTTCCTCTTTTAGATAGTCGATTACACTTTTTCCATTGTATTTGATTTTAATTATCATTATTTGAAGTGTCGAAAAGTTTTCCATTCGAAAGTGAAGTGCGTCTAGTCTTCCGTCCTGTTTTTGGAAAAGATTTGTTAAAGTGTCACTTGAAGAAGTATAACAAAGTATAACAACAAAACATGCATGTGCATTTGCATTTAGACTGCATGCGGAAATTGATTTAGAAAAGTGCATTTAGTGTGTGCTCTCAGTCTATGTTGAAAGAATTTTACTCTCTTACCTAGTAGCAGGATTTCATTGCTAAAAGAAAATAAATGATGGTTTATCATCTTAGATTACATATTTAGGAATGATCTACTCAACAGTGAAACTGAAAGGCAACTTCTTAAGAAATATCAACTATAAAATAAACCTCAATGAACATAAAAATGCTTTGGAACCTAATGCACAACATCTAGAAGTCTAGGCTAGAGACGTATTCCAGCATCGTAAAGCCTAGTAATTATCGTTTTCACCATAGGTTGGGTGATTCCTCCTCTTTGATACGATAAGTGCCAGTACGGACTTGTGCTCCCTTGTACTGTCGAGTATATATTGGGAGACCACAATAGGCTATATCCTTTATCCTTAGGAAGTCGTGTCTACCGCCCTATCGATTGCAATGCACTAAACACAACATTTGGGAAGATTGATTGATGTACGTAAAGTATATTGCAGTTTTGTGATTGGTTTGGTAATCCCTCTGTCTAGATTTCCAAAGAAGTCACTTTCGTTCCTTTTCAGACTCCTTAAAAGAAAAGGTCCATCTGAGCACTTGTCACTTTAGGCTCATTAAAAATCGAAGGCGACTAGAGTCATCTTTAGCTTTTTCTTGACTCTTAAAAATTGAAAAAGCAATTTGTGTCGAAGCGTCATAAAATTCATTTAATTCGGAATAAAATTTTTCCCTTTTAATTTTGAGTTGATCAAGTAATCCGCAATCATGGAAGAAAGTCAATCAAAACCTCGTCGTTTGCGGAGACTAACGAGTCAACCATCTTTGACTCCAGAAATGAAACCATTCCGAGCCAAGCGATCTCGTTTAACTGGGTTGAAGTCTCTTGGTTTATTTGAAACTTATGTTTCAACATCATCAGAGACTTCAGTTACTCCAATTATTTCCGGTACCCCTGCCTCTATAGAAGAAGTTCCGCAGTTACAAGAGGACATTAGAACTGATCCTAGTGTAATGATAAACACTTCTATTCCTGAACTAGCTCCATCTAGGGCTGATTCGGAAGGTGTCACCCCTCCAACATCTGTCACTACAGAGTCTATACCTTCTTCAGCACTAGAAATATTTTACGGACCTGACGGTCTACCTCTTCCACCTAGACTAATTGCCATAGAAGAGATTGTGGAGGATCTTCCATCCAGTACCCCATTACATTTTGGAACTAGGATCAACCTATATCCCTCTAACACATAAGTTAGTTCTTTTGATCACCCTTCATTGCAAGTTCCTGTAGAATCGCTAGGAAATATTTTGGATAGACTCGATATGTCTGAATAACCATTGACATCTAGGACTGTGTCATCTGATACAGCAGCAACAGAACCTCTTGCCACTACTCCGACAATGTTCATTGGTATACCATCATCCCAAGTAGTTCTCAACCGCTAGATGGAGTCCACTCAAGGAATATTTCGACAGTATGGTCTGTTCCTATTTGTTCATTCGGAACCTTATCTGGAATTTCTTATGTCGAGTCTCAGCAAATTGATCCTTCACAACAGTATCAATTTGGGCAGTCCAGTCTCCAAAGACCAATTTACCTTTTGAACACTGGATTGTGTCCATATGGGGCGTAGTATGCCTTTTCATTGTTCCCTTCGGGAGAGCAACCATATGAGAGTTCATAACAAAATTTGGGTCAAGCTGGAATTGCATCTAGTGGTTGGGTGCCAATACTGCCTCAACAGCCAAGAGTTGTATATTCAATGCAACAAAATCAACGTGTGTTGAACATTCCCTCTACACCAGCTATTGTGATGGTGTCACAAGTCCAAGCGTTGCATGTTGTATGTCAACCTCAAGTCTCTCAGGTCGTAATACAACAACCTCTTGTCTCCGCGACTCAATCACAACCGCCGATTAGTGGCTCCTTAACTTAAGTGACTCAGGCTCAAACAGGTACTATCACACCTCATCTTGGTCAAACATTCAATATTTGACAACAACAAATGGTCTCACAGCCATGGCTAGTGCAATATCAACAACCGTATTTCTAGCAAGTTTACCAAGGACCTGAGCAACAAAGCTTTGCGGGTAATGGGTAGTCGTATATTCAAAACGAGTACCAACAATAATATTATAATGGTTATGCCCATCAACCTTATCAAAGTTATAAACATCAAATACATTATGCTGGTATGCAAAGACCCACTGCTCAGGCGAACCCATCTTATCCTCGGTATGCTTCGCCAAACCCGAATCAACAGTTTCCTTTCGTAGCAATTTTAGAATTACGAGATCTGAATCGGCTAACAAATGATCCAATTGCTTACTCCCTTTGGTGGCCAATGATTCCTCATAAAATTCCGTCATATATTCCTTAATTCAATGGAAATCTAGGTGAAGATCCATCGAATCATGTGATGACCTTTCATCTGTGGTGTTCATCCAACACTCTCAATGATGATTCGATTAGGCTTTGCCTTTTTCAGCAAACGTTAACTGGTCCGGCAACAAAATGGTACATCGAATTGCCTAGAGCTTCATTCAATAACTTTAGCACCCTCGCCACCACCGTTTTAACCCATTTTCAGTTACCCATAAGGTACGAAACAAGAATGGAGCTCCTTACCAATTTTAAACATACAACAACCACTCACATATTTGATCATATTCATGAGTGGCGAAATCGTCATCGAATGGTAAGGAAATATTTTCTTGATCAGCTTCTAGCTGAATGGTTTATTAAGTCATTGTTACCTTCTATTATAGAAGATGTGGCCAAGGGAGGAATTATAACTGAAGAGCAAGTCATTGCTCGTGCACAATATCTAGACTTGATCTATACTTAGTCTGGCATGCTCTATGAAAAAATTCCTGATGCTCCAAGACCAGAATTTTTCGTTCCTCCTCCTCCTAAATCGAACAAGGACTCTCATGCCGATGATGGCATGATTGGCACCTCAAGTACACAAACGCAAAGACCCCATCTGGTAAATCCCTTGCAGTTTCCAGTAAAAAGGCAAATGACAAACTTCCTGCCTCAGAGGTTAATGCCATATCAACTGACGAAGGCAAAGAACTGAAGCAACTAGGCAGCAAGAAGAAAGGGGAAAACAAAATGAAGAAACAGGATGATTCGTCTCCTGAAAAATCTTCTGGAAACCCTTCTGGGCAAAATAAACCTAGTCATCCATGTTTTATATGCGATGAGGACCATTGGATGAAAGATTGTCCGCATAAAGCTGAGATCAAGAAGTTCTTTAAGAGTTCAAATACCTTAGTAGTCTTGACTGATCCGTTTCCAAACCTAGAAACCAATTTGGTTGCTGGCAACAATGCTTCCCCATCCCAGGTGCTTATGTTGTCCATTTCGAAATAGAAAAATGATGCTTTGATATCGACAAGGAATAAAGATTATGGGAATCCACAGATTTCGAATAACAAGGCTACAGATCAACCTAGTAGTTCGACAACAACTTCGACCGAAGTTGTGCCACCCATCATTCCCGAACTAACAATAAAGCCACCAAAAGGAGTAGTACACAAATCGACATTTAATCCTCATGCTCGTGCAACACAGAATTATAATATAGTAGAGGACCTGGCCCAATCGACATCCGCTATTTCTACACTTGAAGTATTGCAAAATTGCCCCTCCCAAAAGTAGGCTCTATTATCAGCAATAGGTGGGATTGACCCAGCAGATCCCAATCTTGCGGCCTTTAATCATAAAGGATACGAACCTCAGTTACTGGCTCAACTCTCTTTCCTCGTAGTGAAAGCCCTCAACAAAACTGTTCAACGAACAATTATTGATGAGGGGGAATCTACCTGCATTATGTCAATGACTTGCTAAAAAACTTTAGGCTCACCACCCTTGTCAAGATCATCAACGACATTAAAAGCATTTGATGGATGAACATGCACACCATATGGGATTTTAAGTAACTTGCAAGTTGAACAGGGGGGCAAGAAAATAGAAATTGATGTCAGAGTTATTGATGGAAACCTTGATTACAATATCCTACTGGGTAGGCCCTGGATTTATGCTATGGCAGCTGTTGTGTCAACATATTTTAGAAAGATTACATTTCCCTTCCAAGGAGGAATTACAATCGTTGACCAACAAACCTTCCTCCCCAATAGTTCACAAGTTACGAGAAGCATTCCAATGATCCATGAAAGCTCTCAATTGCTTCAAAATATCAGAGTAGGCCTTCTAAAAGACCCTACCTTAATGTGTACTTTTTCCCTATCGCCTCCAACTAATCTGGCAGAAGTGGCCACGGTGGAGACGTGTAATATGGTATCTTCTATATCTACAAGGATTCAGAAGATTTCTGAGAATTTTGTTATCATGGATCATCGAAAGGTATTGCCTCCAAGCCCAATAGAAATATTGTAGTAATCAATTTTCTTGGCTTGGGGGGCAAACTCAAATCAACGCTCATTGAGTGTTTAGATAGATAGGTCTAAGGAATATGGAACCTCTTCAGATCCTTGGTCACATGTAAATTCTATAGATGAAGGAATCATTCAGTCAATGATGATAGGAGAGGCACCATGGGAAGATTACAACCATCGTTCCCATCTTTTGGATTACAACGAATATTATTCCAGTGACCTTAATAATCCTTCAGTTTTTTATTTTCTATCAAATACTGTAAATACGGCGGATTCCGAGCGAAATCTATCCAATATTGAAGAAACTATTGCCATAAATATCTCGACCAAACCTAGTGTTGTAGAGAATATTCATGTCGAAAAATCTTGCTCTTCTTCAAAACTAGAAATATATTGCGCTCTCTTTTGCAAATTCAGACATGTCTTTGCATGGTCATAAGAAGAAATTCCAGGCATTGACTCGAGCATAGTTGAAGAGGAAATCAAGATGTATCTAGATGTCAAACCGGTATGACAACGGCTTCGGCAGGTACACCCAAAGAAAGCCACTGCCATCGAGGCAAAAGTTTAAATTTTTTTACATGCTGGTTTCATTTACCGGGTTCCTCTAACTAATTGGGTATCAAATATTGTTCCTGTCATGAAAAAGCAAGGAATGATTAGAGTGTGCGTTGATTACAGGGATGTAAATCAAGCTTGTCCAAAGGAAAACTATCCTACACCCTTCATCAACCAGATAATTGATGAATGTGCCGGATGCAAAATATTTTCATTCATGGATGGATTTTCCAGGTATAATCAAATAAATATCTGCCCACACGACCAGTCAAAGACTGCATTTATATGTCCGTGGGGCACATTCACGTACCGGAAACTACCTTTCGATTTAAAGAACGCAGGGGAAACTTTTCAGAGGGAAATGAATTATGCCTTCCACGACATCAAGAACATCGTTCAACCATATCTTGACGATCTACTAGCTCATTCGCGAAAGCGAACTGACCATCCGCAACATTTGAGAGCTATATTTCTACGTTGCCGACACTACAAGATACGACTCAATCTGCACAAGTGTGTGTTTTGTGTCGATTCTGGTCATTTACTTGGTTTCGAAGTTTCTAAGGATGCGATTCAACTCGAACCATGTAAGGTTTAGGCAATCATCAATATGCCTCCACCTTCAAATTTGCTTCAGATTCAGAAACTCCAAGGGAAAGCAAACTTTCTGAGGAGGTTCATTCCAAATTATGCCGAACTTGATAAAGGTTATACGCGTATTTTGAAAAAATAAGTACCCTTTAACTTGGATTAGGTTGCACAATCTTCCTTTGATGATCTAAAGGAATCCCTAGTAAAAGCATCATTAATGTACACTCCTGACTATCAAAAAGACTTTAATCTGTATCTAGCTACAGCAGATACGACCATCATAATGGTTTTAGTTCAAGAAGACAATGGAATCGAACATCCTATCTATTATTTAAGTTGAAACTTAAATGATACAGAAAGCAAGTACTCCTATGCTGAAAAGCTGGCTCTTGCAGCTATTCAAGCAGTACAAATATTTCAACACTATATCCTCTTTCGCAAAACTACCATTTTGTCAGATTGCAACCCTATGACTTACATTCTATTGCGCCAGTTACTTGGGGGAAAATATTCGAAATGAATAGACATTTTGCAAGAGTTTGATATGGAATTCGTAAAATCCAAATCAAAGAAATCTCTGGTTTTCACGGAGTTACTATGCGACTTCCCATTATTGTCCAACTATTCAACATCCAAAGCATCAGTTGTGGATGAATCTTTTTTTCTGATATCGTCAAGTGATCCGTGGTATGGAGATATAATCATCTATCTCCAAACCCAAACATATAGGTCTAATACCTCTCACTCAGAACAATGACATACTCGATACCAAGAAAAATACTACATGATCGTCAGTGATACACTTTACCATCACAGTATCGATACAGTTCTGCGAAGGTGCCTCACCCATGAGGAGGTCGAAAAAGTGTTGAATGAATGTCATTCAGGCGCGTGTGGGGGGCATCAATCTGGTTACGCTATGGTGCAAAAGATCTTATGAGCATGTTACTTCTGGTCAACAATGTTCAAAGATTGCATAATAGCAGTCAGAAGTTGCCATGCTTGTCAAATCTTCGACCGTAAAACTAGAATACCACCCACACCTTTACAACCAATAGTTGCTATTGGTCCATTCTCCAATTGGGGCATAGATTTCATGACATGTAACCCCACCTCGGCTGGGGGGCATGGGTATATCATAGTTGTAGTTGACTATTTTACAAAATGGGCCGAGGTGATGCCTACATTAAACAACAGCGATGAAATGGCTGCTCTTTTCTTTTTCAATCATGTAGTCTCTAGTTTTGGTGTTCCACAGGCTATAGTCACAGATCATGGATCACATTTTCGTAATCACATGATGGTTGAATTGGCTACCAAATTAGGACTGTCCCATGACAGTTCTACTCCGTATTATCCGCAAGTTAACGAACAAGTTGAGGCCATAAACAACGTCTTGAATCGCATGCTGCAAAGGATGATTGGAGTCCACAAATGGAGTTGGCATGTAATCCTGTACTCGGCCTTGTGGGCATATAGGACATCGGTGAGAAATGCAACTAATGTACACCCTTTCAGCTGGTGTATGGCTTGGAGGCGGTCTTACTGATTCAGTGTGAAATTTCATCTCTCAAGCTCGCAGTCGACCTTCTCCCCAGAACTTCAGAGGAAGAGGCTCATTTCTTGGAACTAATCCAATTGGATGAAACTCGTCGTGACAACACCTTGGCTAACGAAGCTCATAAGAAATGATTCAAGGCACAGTTTGACAAGAATGTCAAACCCCGTGTCTTCTCATAAGGTGACCTGGTCTTACTTTACGATTGGGAATCTGATAAATTGGGAGCAGGAAAATTCCAATCATTGTGGATGGGTCCCTACATTGTTAAATGAGTATTAGCAAAAGGAGCCTATGAGCTAAGAGATTATGTTGGGATTCCACAGTCGCAACCTCGAAACGGGTTGTACCTTAAGTGTTATCATGCTTGACTAAGTGTAGTAATCTCTTTATATACTTTTGTTACATTTTTGTTTTGGTCAAGAGTGATCATTTTGGTTAGGCAATCCACTTTTGCATTTGTTACAGATGTCGAACCTATTGGAATCATTTGTTGGATATGCCGACGGAGCTAGTCGTAGTACGCGGAACCTATCTTCTGTAGCCTGGGCCATTTTTGATCCAAGCAGCGAGTTAGTGAGTTTCAGAGGGGTATGTATTGGTCGGTCAATGAAAAACATCGCTGAGTACAACATGTTGATAGAGCTTCTCTTTGATGCCATCACACATGGCATACACCGACTCCTTGTCAGGCTAGACTCACAACTCGTCATCCTATAGCTTACCAGCATATATTCCGTTCGGAATCTAGCTATCTATCGTATGTTCCTAAGGGTCAGGATTTTGGAAAGGTAGTTTGATTCTATTCAATATCATCACATGTCCAGAAACTTAAACACACTAACTGATTCATTAGAAAATTATGTGTTAGATAGAAATTTGCAGCATTTATAAAGGAAAAAAATTTCAATCAACATTTGCATCAGGATCATATAACTTAACCAAAATAAAGCTCTGAAAACCAAAAATATATATAATTGTTTATATTTTTTACAAAATGTTCTGTGTCTAGGACAAAAATCAGTCATATGACCCAAAAACTCAAAAATGCAGGAAAAGCACCCTAGGCTAATGGTGTTGGTTATAACAAGTCACCACCTGTGCGATCATACGTAAGAGCCTAGTCCATCGACTCGGCACGCTAGTGGTATGGCACTATAATCTCAGAGGTAACTCATTGGTCTTCACATCCGGAATACCAAGGGTGAGACCCTCAATCTGATCCTACATTACTGCAAGTGTCTTGGCTATGTCCAGATCGCGAAGGACAACCCTCCCTACAGCCTCTCCTGCTAGAATGGCAACTGCCAACCTCGGGCACATTGCTGGTCGCATTGGTCCAATATCTGCACAAATATATGGGTTTGATTAGTCTTGATAACATTTAAAAAGCACATGAACATTATAAAAGCAATAAACAGAGATATAGTCAGATCTTTTTACCTATAACACCCCACTGCTCACCAGTTGGCACCACCAAATCTGGGTCGCCCCAGAAATTCATCCCAACATATGGATACTCGATGTAGACCATATGCTGATGGTTGAACCACTCAAAGAAGGCATTAGAGAATGAAATCTGTGACTGACCAACATGTCTGGCCATAAGCTCAACCCATCTCTGCATCTGTGGTTCCGTCGGTGCCGACAGTCCGAGTGAAATGTACTATGGCTGCATCAGTGGGATCCTCTCCAAGGCGAAAGTGGTCAAAATAGAACCATAACCAAAGTTCTTGGATCTTCCATTCTTCACCTTGGTAAGTTTTTCTTTTATAATTAGAAGTACTGCATCACACCAATTGAATACCTTTGGTTCAAGGCATTCCAAGGCATACTGCATATAGGACCTGTTGGCCAAGTGAAGGGTCGCTCTATGAACCAATCTAGAAAAGGTGAATAAGATAGTCCTCAAGGACTGGTCAGTGACATCTTGAATATTGATCTTTCCGTCCCTACTCGGCTGAGATCCATCTCTACAGAATCAACGAATGTAATCCCTCACAGATTCACCCCCACGGGCGGATCCTGATAGTGAGAGAGGGGCAACATGCCTCAACAACCCAGTCAAGAAGTAGATATCCTCAACAGTCAAAGGGATGGATTTACCTCTAATCTGGAACACTTGGTTGGTAGGATCCCATGCATCGAGAAGATATTGCAACAAATTGATTTGTTGCCTCATGCTGGATTTGCGGAAGAATTTGAGAAAGCCACAGTTTCATAATGCAGTAACCGTACTCGGATCATGTAAGGCAATCATATCCTCTTCTTCATGCTCATGTTCATGCCATGTAACAACCATATTGATCCAATGAATCTCTGAAAAACAAATGAAAGAAGGATTAGGATCCTAATTTGGGCAAAAACAGGAAAAATTTCCATGAAAAAACAGTGCATAAACTTTCCTCCTTGCGCCCATCGCACCCTAGCTGTGTACAGGGTGGGATGCATACTGACTGGCCAATGGCCAGCTCAATATGCATTGCACCTTTCGATGTATACTAGGTGCGATGGGGAGAAAACAAAATGTTGAAACCCCTGAGGCCCAGAAAAATACGAAAAGATGCTTAGAATCAGAAAAGGAAATAATGCATATGAAGAGCTCAGGGTTAGCTCCTATCAAGTCTAGATGGCGCCGAAAATAGTCCACCGAATCTCCCAGAATCAGCTGATGAAAATCGAGGGGGAAAACACCTCTAGAGCTCAAACAATCCCAAATTTGAATGAAATGGTAAAAATGAGAGTTAAACCTCCTTTTATGTTAATGTTCACGTAATTCAAGTAAGATGTTGGTTTTTAACTTATTTTTCAAGCATGTATTTACATTTCTAATCAATTTGATGGAGAAATTGAACATGTAGTACGACCGTCAAAAGAACATAGTGTCAATGGTGAATTTAACATCTCTGACTATTATCACGAGCAGGTTTACGCAAATTTCAAGCTCGTTAAAAAATAAACCTAGCGATGAGCATATGTGCCCCTAGAGTTCAAGCTCATTAAAAAATGAACCCACCTTCGATAAATAACCTTTTTGATCGCATTTCTATTAGCTTTTGAGCCTTTGTCATGTTCTTACTATCATCTTCCACTCTTTTAGCCGATCATAAGCCTCCACTTGATTGTTTACCCTTTTTAGGAACAGCTACGACGAGTGATTCTGTTAGCCACCTTCTTTACACTGCCATGATTGAAATGTTCCAAACCTTACCTGGAACTAGCTGCTACCTGAAAACATCACTCGTTCCTAAAAAACAAGTCTCTTTTAAGCTCTTTTTAGACTCGTAAAATATAAAAAGATTGTCGAGAAGTTGGCCTCTCCAGCTCGTTAAAGTGATTGGAAGTGCCATCCCTCCTCTATATTTTAATCTTTTTGGACTTGAGGGATCATCACATAAAAATATTGAGCGCTTGTCTTTTTCAGCTCGCTAAAGTGATCGAAAAAGTCATCCCTTTCGTATTATTTTATACTTTTTCGGACTTAAGGGATTATACTACGAAAAAGAACTGCTGGAGTTTCCTTTCTGTCTCTTTTCAGACTCTATAAAACTGAAAAGGATCGAGTTATCTTTGTCGTTAAACTCGTTAAAACAATAGCAACAAACTTGTCCATTACGGACAAGAGCGAGTTTCACTGTCACTAAGCTCGCTAAAACATAGCGACAGGTTTGCCCGAAGGGCAAAATATAGCACAAGCATATGTTATCCTCCTCGGGCTTGTAAAAATAAAGAGGTACTGGTCAACAATGACTCGGGAAAGAGGGGAAGAAAACTTGAAGAACTTCATTGGTAGCAGGTCGCTCTTGAACATGACACTTTCACTCCATCACCATTATTGAGTCGGGTTCGGTTATTCCGTTCACCGGTCATATCACCATTGGTCCTCTGTACCATCCATTTTTGGGGTTAACACTACCAATCCATTTCAGTGTCGTCAGTATGTTCAAGAGAATTCAGTCAGAGAATTCACCAACCAAGCTTACGCCTCATCCACTGCAATACCTTCACGCTCCATTTTTCATGACTGCCACCTTGAACCTTGAATCATCAGATCATTTTCACCTCCACAAAATCATTTTCTCCATTTCGTGTCATAGATATGGGATTCATTAAGGCCCTCCTATGATGGGTCACTTCTTGTCGACATTAGCTCATTATATAAGAAGTTGACTTAGGAATAACCCTTTCAGTACTTTGAAGCTTGCATGCCTCAATGGCAAGTTTCTCACTTATGGCGACAGGTTTACATCAATGGCCTTCGACCAAAATATTTTGCGTGGTGTTCGACATTGACTCATGTATTCACACCACATGAATTGTACTACAGTACCTTGAGGGTCATCATCATTATCGGTAATTCCTCTCGTTCCTGTTAACAACTTACATCATTGGCTGGTAATCAGGAGATGTCTTTCCATGTTCGACACTAGAACATATTTTCACATGGATCGACTTGTACTTCGGGGAAAGATTGAATGAGTTTGAAGACCCCGGATCTAGTTTCATCCATCCGGGTTGCGATATATTCAGGAAAATAAAGACATCAAATGTACATCATATTTGCATAGATAATCATCCAAGCTAAAGGATGATGGATCTACCAGAATCATCAGCCTGCCACACAGACGATTGCCTGTCCTATGTACATGAAAATGAATTTATAAAGATGAGCATGGGAATGCTCGCCTCAGCTAGATCATGAAAATATTATGAAGATAATGTATTGTATTATATCTTATTACAAGTCACCTTCCAATTCAAAAAACCTTTAATCCTCATGATAAATCATTTCACACGACATCAGAAGATTTATGACCTCATGCTTTAGGGGGCAACTGTTATAGACATATTTGGGCACTGTAACCCCAATCACATATTTCCATAAACCAAGGGCTTCTAAACCCCTAAAAGTGTTGTTTCATACCCTAAAGAATCAAGGTCAATTGATTACATCATTTCCCAGAAGTTCTCCTTGAAAAACTGCTCAGAACTGGTTAAAATTGGACCATACAGACTACTCCATGCTAAGGGTACAATGCATCTCACCTGCTACACACAAAGGGTGTGATGTATACTAAAAATCACTTCTGTAGGGTGCGATGAGCGAGAGGAGACAAATGGAAGACGCAATTTTCTAGGTGGAAACCCAGAGAATCTTCTAGAAACTGCTCATATGACACTTGCCTCTCTGAATTCACCCAGGGATGAGTGAGAGATCATGAAATCTCCAAGTGGAACCAAGAAATTTTAGTGAAATAACACTAATCAAAATCCCAGAAGCTTACTCACCCCCTGCAAATATCTATATATGAATCCCTCATCCTAGAGATCCAAAGGCTGGAATTTTGTATTTTGTAAGGAAGTGTTGTTGGTTTCTCTGTGAAGAATTGTATTGTTGGGTGATCTAGCTTTTCATGAGGTGAAGAGGGCTTTCATGCTAGGAGGATGGTCCTGGATCAGACAACTGGGTTGTAATCCTCTCTTCTACTACTTCTATCAATAAAGCTATTTGAGTTTTCCTTCATATACTTGTATATCTCTGAATCTTGTAATTGTTTATGCATGTGTATGGTTAATGTACATCTGATCCTATATTGTTTATGGTTATAGATCTCTATGCTTTGATGGCATTTTGCTGCTTTTACTCTACAGTTGTTCTTTGAAGCGGGACAAGTGAGGAAGGAGTGGTGAAGCTCTATCAAAGGAGGGAGGAAACAAGTAAGGAGCCAAGCGAAAGACTAAGGTTGGTGCTCTCTACTTCTCTCTCATCTATCTCTCATAAAGGAAAACGCAAGTTACTTTGAATTTTTTGTTTCTGAGATAGCTACCCATCTTAGTGGGACTAGCAGCTCTAAATAGACACTAGTTTTCACAGAAACAAAGTGCTTATGTTGTCCATTTCGAAACAACAAAACGATTCTTTGATATCAACAAGGAATAAAGACTACGAGAATCCACATATGTCGAACAACAACAAGGCTACAAATCAACCTAGTAGTTCGAAAACAACTTCGTTAGAAGTTGTGCCACCCATCTTTCCTGAACTAACAATAAAGCCGCCAAAAAGAGTAGTACATAAATTGACATTTAAACCTTAGCTCGAGTAGCACAAAATTATAATATAGTTGAGGATCTCGCTCAATCGCCATCCGTTATGTCGACACTTGAAGTACTGCAGAATTGCCCCTCCCAAAAGCAAGATTTATTATCAGCAATAGGTGGGATTGACGCAACAGATTCCAATCTTTTGGCCTTTAACCACAAAGGATATGAACCTCAGTTACCGACCCAACTCGCTTTTCTTATACAGGTAAAAGCCCTCAACAAAATTGTTCATAGAACAACCATTGATGAGGGGGCATCTACCTGTATTATGTCAATGAGTTGCTGGAAAACATAAGGCTCACCACCCTTGTCGTGATCATCAACGACAATAAAAGCATTCAGTGGAAGAACATACATGTTGTATGGGATATTAAGTAACTTTCAAGTTGAACTGGGGGGAAAGACAGTAGAAATTGAAGTCAAAGTTATTGATGAAAACCTCGATTACAATATCCTACTAGGAAGGCCCTGGATTTATGCTATGGCTGCTATTGTGTCAACACGTTTTAGAAAGATTGCATTTCCCTTCCAAGGTGGAATTACAATCGTTTACCAACTATCATTTTTCCCCAATAGTTCAAAAGCTATGGGAAGCATTCCAATGATTCATGGAAGCTCTTAATTGCTTCAAAATGTCAGAGTAGGCCTCCTAAAAGACCCTGCCTTAATGGGTACTTTTTCCCTCCTCCCTCCGAGTAATCTGGAGGAAGTGGCCACGATGGAAACTTGTAATATGGTATCTTCTACATCAGCAAAGATTAAGAATATTTCTAAACATTTTGTTGGCATGGATCGTCGCCAGGTATTGCCTCCAAGCCCCATAGAAATTTTGTAGCAATCAATTTTCTTGGCCTGGGCAGCAAACCCAAATCAACACTCATCAAGTGTTTGGATAGATAGGTCTCTAGAATATGGCATCTTTTCAGATCCTTGGTCACGTATACATTCTACAGACGAAGGAATTATTCAGTCAATGATGATAGGAGAGGCACCATGGGAAGATTACCACCGTCGTTCCCATCTTCAAAATAACAACTAAGATTATTCTAGCGACCTTAATCATCCTTCAGTTTTTATTTTCTATCAAATACTGTAAATACAGTTGATTTTGAGTGAAATCTATCCAATATTGAAGAAACTAACGCCATAAATATCTCGACCAAACCTAATGTTGTAGAGAATATTCATGTCAGCAAATCTTGTTCTTCTTCAGAACTAGAAATATACTCCACTCTCTTTCGCGTATTCAGAGATGTCTTTGCATGGTCATATGAAGAAATGCTAGGCATTGACTCGAGCATCGTTGAACATGAAATCAAGATCTATCCAGATGTCAAACCAATATGACAGCGGCTTCAACAGGTTCACTCGAAGAAAGCCACTGCCATCAAAGTAGAAGTTGAAAAACTTTTACATGCTGGTTCCATTTACCCTGTTCCTCTAACTGATTGGGTATCGAATATTGTTCTTGTAATGAAAAAGCAAGGAATGATTAGAGTGTGCATTGATTACAGGGATGTAAATCAAGCTTGTCCAAAGGACAACTACCCTACACCCTTCATCGACCAGATGATTGATGAATGCGCCGAATGTGAAATCTTTTCATTCATGGATGGATTTTCCGAATACAATCAAATAAACATCTACCCACAGGACTAGTGGAAGACTACATTTATATGTCCGTGGGGCACATTCGCGTATCATGAACTACCTTTTGGTTTAAAGAATGAAGTGGCAACTTTTCAGAGGGCAATGAACTATGCCCTCCATGACATGAAACACATCATTCAACCATATCTCGATGATCTACGGCTCATTCGTGAAAGTGGACTGATCATCCACAGCATTTGAGAGCTATATTTCTATGTTGCTGACACTACAAGATACGACTCAATCCACACAAGTGTGTGTTTTGTGTCAGTTCTAGTCATTTACTTGGTTTCATAGTTTCTAAGGACGAGATTCAACTCGACCCATGTAAGGTTCAGGCAATCATCGACATGCCTCCACCTTCAAATTTGCTTCAAATTTAGAAACTCCAAGGGAAAGAAAACTTTATAAGGAGGTTCATTCCAAATTACACCAAACTTGCTAAAGGTTATACGTGTCTTTTGAAAAAAAAAGTGCCCTTCAACTGGGATCAGGTTGCACAAGCTTCCTTTGATGCTTTAAAGGATTCCCTAATAAAAGCATCATTAATGTACACTCCTGACTATCAAAAAGACTTTAACCTGTATCTAGCCGCAACAGATACAACCATCGCAATGGTTTTAGTACAAGAAGACAATGGAATTGAACATCCTATCTATTATTTAAGTTGAAACTTAAATGATACAGAAAGCAATTACTCCTATGTTGGAAAGCTGGCTCTAGCAGCTGTTCAAGCAATATAGAGATTTCGACACTATATCCTCTTTCAAAAAAATACCATTTTGTCAGATTGCAAACCTATGACTTACATTCTGGTACGTCAATTACTAGGGGGAAATATTCAAAATGGATAGCCATTTTGCAAGAGTTTGATCTAGAATTCACAAAAACCAAATCAAAGAAATCTCTAGTTTTCGCGGAGTTACTATGCGACCTCCCATCATTGTCCAATGGTTCAACATCTAAAGCATCAATCGTGGATGAATCTCTATTTCTGATATCGTCAAGTGATCCATGGTATGGAGATATACTGATCTATCTCCAAACCCAAATTTTTAGGCATAATACCCCTCACTCTGAACAACGGCGTACTCGATACCAAGCTAAAGACTACATAATCGTTGGTGATACACTTTACCGTCAAGGTGTCGATACAGTTCTGCGAAGGTGCCTCATGCATGAGGAGGCCGAAAAAGTCCTGAATGATTGTCATTTTGGTGTGTGTGGGGGGCATCAATCTACTTACGCTACGGCACAAAAGATCTTATCAGTAGGTTACTTTTGTCCTACCATATTCAAAGATTGCATAATCACAATAAGAAGTTTCCATGCTTATCAGATCTTTGACCAAAAAACTAGACTACCACCTGCACTGCTGCATCCAGTAGTTGTTGTTGGACCATTTGCCAAATGGGGCATAGATTTCATGACATGTAACCCCACCTCGGCTGGGGGGCATGGGTATATCATAGTTGCAGTCGACTATTTTATAAAATGGGCCAAGGCGATGCCTACATTAAACAACAGCGGTGAAACAACTGCTCTTTTCTTTTTCAATCATGTAGTCTCTAAATATGGTGTTCCATAGGTTATAGTCACAGATCATGGATCACATTTTCACAATCACATGATGGTTGAATTGGCTGCCAAATTAGGACTGTCTCACGACAATTCTACTCCATATTGTCCACAAGCTAATGGACAAGTTGAGGCCATCAAGTCCTGAAGCACATGTTGCAAAGGATGATTAGAGTCCACAAACGGAATTGGCACTTAATCCTGTACTTAGCCTTGTTGGAATATAGGACATCGATGAGAAATGCGACCAGATTTACACCCTTTCAGTTAGTGTATGGCCTGGAAGTGGTCTTACCAATTCAATGTGAAATTCCATCTCTCAAGCTCGCAGTCGATCTACTTCCCAAAACTTCGGAGGAAGAGGCTCGTTTCTTGGAACTAATCCAATTGGATGAAACCTGTTGTGATGCCGCTTTGGCTAACGAAGCTCATAAGAAATGTGTGAAGGCACAACCCAATCTTGCTTTATGATCAGGACTCCTATAAATTGGGAGCAGGTAAGTTCAAACAATTTTGGATGGGCCCCTACATTGTTAAAAAAGTATTAGAAAAAGGAGCCTACGAGCTAGTAGATTACGACAAGATTCCACTATCACAACCCCGGAACGGGTTGTATCTTAACTGTTACTATGCTTGATTAAGTGTAGTAATCTCTTTATAAATATGCTTTTGTTAAGTTTTTGTTTTCGTCAAGAGTTATCATTTTTGTTAGGAAATCCACTTTTCATTTGTTACAGGTGTCAGACCTATTGGGATCATTCGTTGGATATGTCGACGGAGCTACTTGTAGTATGCAGAACCTATCTTCCGTAGCCTGGGCCATTTTTGATCCAAGCAGCGAGTTAGTGAGTTTCAGAGGGATATGTATTGGTCGATCAACGAGCAACATCGCTAAGTACAACGCATTTATGGAGCTTCTCTCTAATGCCATCGCACTTGGCATACACCAACTTGTTGTCAGGCTAGATTCACAACTCGTCATCCTACAACTTATTGGCATCTATTCCGTTCGGAATCCAGCTATCTATCGTATGTTCCTAAGGGTCAAGATTTTGGAAAGGCAGTTTGATTCTATTCAATATCAACACCTTTCCAAAGACTTAAACACATTAACTGATTCATTAGCAAATAATGTGTTATATAGACATTTGCAACATCTATAAAGGAAAAATCATTTCAATTAACATTTGCATCAGGGTCACATAACTTAACTGAAATAAAACTCTGAAAATAAAAAATATATAACTCTTTATAGTTTTTACAAAATATTTTGTGTCCAAGACAAAATCGGTCATACAACCCAAATACTCAAAAATGTAGGAAAACACCCTAGACTAATGGTGCTCGTGATAGCAAGTCACTGCTTGTGCGATCATACGTAAGAGCCTAGTCCATCGACTCGGCACACCAGTGGTATGGTGTTGTAATCTCAGAGGTAACTTGTCGGTCCTCACATCATGAATACCAAGGGTGAGATCCTCGATCTGATCTTGCAATACTGCAAGGGTCTCTGCTATGTCCAAATCGCGAAGGACAACCCTCCCTACAGCCTCTCCTGTTGGAACGTCAACTGCCGCCCTTGGGCGCGCTGCTGGTCGCACTGGCCCAACATCTGCACAAATATATGAGTTTGATTAGTCTTGATAACATTTAAAACAAAACACAATAACATTATAAAATCAATAAACAAAGATATGGTGAGATCATTTTACCCATAACACTCCACTCCTCGCCAGCCGGTAATGCCAAATTCAAGTCGCCTCGAAAATCCATCCCAACGTATGGATACTCTGCGAAGACCATCTCCTGACGGTCGAACCACTCAAAGAAGGCATTAGAGAATGAAATCTAGGACTGGCTGGCATGTTTGGCCATGAGGTCAACTCATCTCTGCATCCGTCGTTCCCTCGGTGCTGGCAATCCTAGTGAAATGTACTATGGCTGCATTTGTGGAATCCTCTCTAAGATGAAAACAATCAGAATGGAACCGTAACCAAAGTTCTTGGATCTTCGATCCTTCACCTTGGAAAGTTGTTCTTTTATAACCGGAATTACTACCTCACACCAGTTGAATACCTTTGGTTGCAGGCATTCTAGGGCGTACTGCATATAAGATCTATTGGCTAAATGAAGAGCCTCACTACTAGCCAATCTAGCAAAGGTGAATAAAATAGTCCTCAAAGACCGGTCATGACATCTTGAATACTGATCTTGCCATTCTTGCTCAGCTAAGATCCATCTTTACAAAACTGGTGAATATAATCCCTCACAGATTCATCCCCATGGGCAGATCTTGATAGTGAGAGAGGGGCACCATGCCTCGATAACCCAGTCAAAAAGTAGATATCCTTGATTGTCAAAGGAATGGATTTGCCTCTAATTTGGAACACCTGGTTGGTCGGATCCCATGCATCAAGAAGATATTGCAACAAATTGATTTTTTTCCTCATGCTGGATATGCAGAAGAATTTGAGCAAGTCACAGTTTCGCAATGTAGTAACTGTACCCGGATCATGTAAGGCAATCATGTCCTCTTCTTCATTCTCGCATTCGCACCATGTAACAACCATCTTGTTCCAATGAATCTCTGAAACACAAGAAAAAGATGAATTAGGATCCTGATTTGGGAAAAAATTGGCAGGAATTTCATGAAAGAACACTGCATAAACTTTTCCTTCTGCACCCATCGCACTCTGCCTGTGTACAGGGTGAGATGCATACTGATTGGCCAATGGCTAGCTCTGTATGCATCGTACTTTTCGATGCAAACTAGGTGAAATCAGGAGAGAGTGAACTCTTCAAACCCCTAGGGCCCAAAAGAAAAGGAAAGCTTTCTCTAAATCAGAAAAGGATGGAATGCAATTGAAGAGCTCAAGTTTGGCTCCTACTTGGTCCTGACGGCATGAAGAATAGTCCATCGGATCTCTCAAAATCAGTTGATGAAATTTAAGGGGGAAAACACCTCCAGATCTCCAACAATCCCAAATTTGAATGAAATGGTAAAAATGAGAGGTAAAATTGCTTTTATGTTACTATTCACGTAATTCAAGTAAAATGTTAGTTTTTAACTCATTTTTCAAGCATGTATTTGCATTTATAATCAATTTGATGGAGTAATTGAACAGGTTGTACGACCATCGAAAGAACATAGTGTTAATGGTGAATTGAACATCTTTGACTATTATCATGAGCAATGTTACCATAGTTCAAGCTCGTTAAAAAATAAAACCCACCAATGAGCAATGTTTCCGTAGGGTTCAAGCTTGTTAAAAAATAAACCCGCCAATGAGCAATGTTATCGCAGGGTTCAAGCTTGTTAAAAAATAAACTTGCCACTGAGCATAGTTTCTAAAGATTCAAGCTCATTAAAAAATGAATCCACCCTCGGTAAATAACCTTCGTGATTGTCTTGTGATCAACCTTTTGAGCCTTGGTTGTGTTCTTATCGTCACCTCCATCCTTTTGGGTGATCATACGCTTCCACTTGATTTTTTACCCTTTTGAGGAACAGCTACGACGAGTGATTCTATTAGCCACCCTCTTTACAGTGTCATGATTTGAGAAGTTCCAAACTTGGAATTAGTTGTTACCCAAAAAGATCACTTGTTCCTCAAAAATGAGTCCCTTTTAAGCTCTTTTTAGACTCGTAAAATATGAAAAGATTGCCAAGCTACTAGCCTTTCCAGCTCATTAAAGTAAAGGGAAACACCATCCCTCCTCTACATTTTAATGTTTTTGGACCTGAGGGATAATTCCACAAAAAGATCGAGCGCTTGTCTTTTTTGGCTTGCTAAAGCTATCGAAAAGTCATCCCTTTCATATTATTTTATACTTTTTCAGACTTAAGGGATTATGCCACAAAAAAGGACTACTAGAGTTTCCTTTCCGTCCCTTTTCAAACTCTCTAAACATGAAACGGACCAAGTTATCTTTGTCGTTAAACTCGTTAAAACAATAGCAACAAACTTGTCCATCTAGACAAGAGCGAGTTTCACTGTCGCTAGGCTCGCTAAAACATAGCGACAGTTTTGCTCGAAGGGAAAATTATAGAATAAGCATATGTTACCCTCCTGAAGCTTGACAAAAAGAAAGAGGTACTGGTCAGTAATGACTGGGGAAAAAGGGAAGAAAACTTGAAGAACTTCATTGGTAGCAGGTCGCTCTTGAACATGACACTTTCACTCCATCACCATGATTGAGTTGGGTTAGGTTTTTCCGTTCACCGATCACATCACCATTGATCCTCCGTACCATCCATTTTTGGGGTTAACGCTACCAATCCATCTTAGTGTCACCGATATGTTCAAGAGAAGTCATTCAAATAATTCACCAATGCAACTAATGCCTCATCCACTGCAATACCTTCACTCTCCATTTTTCATGACCACCATTCCTGAACCTTGTATCATCAGATTGTTTTCACCTCCAGAAAATCATTTTCTTTGTTTCGTGTCGTAGATGTGGGATTCATTAAGGCCCTCCTACGACTGGTCACTTCTTCTCGACATCATCTCATTATCCAAGAAGTTGACTTAGGAACAATCCTTTCAGTACTTTGAAGATTGCATGCCTCAATGGCAAGTTTCTCACTTTCGACAACAGGTTTACATCAATGGCCTTCAACCGAAATATTTTGTGTGGTGTTCGACATAGACTCATATATTCACACCACGTGAATTGTACTGTAGTACCTTGATGGTCATTATCATTATCAGTGATTCCTCTCACGTCTGTTAACAACTTACATCATTGGATAGTAATCAGGCGATGTCTTTCCATGTTTGACTTCAGAACATCTTTTCACATGGATTGACTTGTACATTGGGTGAAGATTGAATGAGTTTGAAGACCCCGGATCTAGTTTCATCCATCCGGGCTGCGATATATTCAAGAAAATAAAGACATCAAATGTACACCATAGCTGCACAGATGATCACCAGTTTGCAACAGCGGATGATTGTCTGTCCTATGTACATGAAAATGAATTTATAAAGATGAGCATGGGAATGCTCGCCTCAGCTAGATCATGAAAATAATATGAAGATAATGTATTGTATTGTATTTTATACAGGTCACCTTCTAGTTCGAAGACCTCGGATCCTCATGATAAAGAATTTCACCCGACATCAGAAGATTCATGACCTCATGCTTTAGGGGGCAACTATGATAGACATATTTGGGCACTGCAACCCCAATCACATATGTCGATAAACCAAGGGCTCTTAAACACCTAAAATTGTTTTTTCACACCCTAAAGGATCATCGTCAACTGATTACATCATTTCCCAGAAGTTCCACCTGAAAAACCACTCAGAACTGGCCAAAACTGGACCATACAGACTGCTCCATGCTTAGGGTGCGATGCATATTGGCTGCTACACTAGCTAGGTGGTGTGCATACTAAAAGAGCCTTCTGTGGGGTGTGATGGGCGAGGGTAGACAAATGGCAGAGATAGTTTGCTAAGTGGAAACCCAGAGAATCTTCTAGAAACTTCTCCTATGACACTTGCCTCTCTGAATTCGCCCAGTGATGAGTAAGAGATCATGAAATCTCCAAGTGGAACCAATAACTATCAATGAAATTACACTAATCAAAAACCTAGAGGCTGACTCACCCCTCTCCAAATATCTATAAATGGATCCCTCATCACAGAGACCTAGAGGCTGGAATTTTTTAATTTGTAAGGAAGTGTTGTTGGTTTCTCTTTGAGACATTGTATTGTTGGGTGAGCTTGCTTTTCATGAGGTGAAGAGGGCTTTCATGCTAGGAGGATGATGTTGGATCAGAACGCTGGGTTGTAATCCTCTCTTATACTATCAATAAAGTTATTTGAATTTTCCTCCATATACTTGTGTATTTGTGAATCTTGCTATTTGTGAATGCAATTGTATGGTTAATGTATTTCTGGTTCTGCATTGTTTATGGTATTATAGATCTCTATGCTTTGATGGTGTTTTGTTGCTTTGCATCTATAGGTGTTCTGTAAAGCAGGATGAGTGAGAAAGGAGTGGCAAGCTCTATCAAGGGAGAGAGGAAACAAGCAAGGAGCCAAGCGAAAGATTCAGGTTGGTGCTCTTTGCTTATCTCTTATCTATTATACATAAAGGAAATCACAAGTTACTTTGAATTTTTTGTTTCTAAGATAGCTACCTATCTTAGTGGGACTAGCAGATCAAATAGACATTAGTTTTCCTGGAAACACTATTATCCCCTAAGAAGACATCACCACCATCATATTTCTCATACTCTTAGAACCACTCTCTATGGGGAGTGAAGTGAAAGGATGCACCTAAGTCAATCAACCAGGCCTCATGATCTACATGTGTACTTGAAGAAGAAACCAAGTACACATCCCCACCTTCATTTGAGGTGGTTTGTGCCTCTGCAGAAGGAGAATCATCAGATCCCTTTCCTTTATTAGGAGCTTTAGATTTACAATCTCTTTTGTAGTGCCCTTCCTTTCCACATTTCTAGCACACCTTTACAAATTTTCCTGGAGATTTAGATCTCCCACTTGATGACTTACTTTTTTTTTCTGTTCTGTGACTGTCCTCCTACAACCTTGTCATTCTAGCTCTCCATATTTTTCCATCTCATCTCCTCCGCCAGCAAGGATGAGTCTATTTCATTAAACTGCAAGGCAGTTGCATTGCTACCTGTTGTAATAACCAGACTATCCCACGAATCTAGTAGAGAACACAACAAACTAATGCACTTATCTTCATCTGAACTTTTAATATCAATAGACAATAACTGGATTACCACAGTATTAAATGTGTTCAGATGCTCTGTCACCAAGTCTCCATCTTTCATCCTCAGGTTATACATCTTTTTCCGTAAGAACAATTTATTCACCAAAGACTTAGATTGGTACAAAGTCCCTAACTTGTCCCACAAAGCCTTCACCATTCAACAATATTTAATTTGAGACACACAATCATATTGTGCTCTTTTCCTTCGAATCCAATTTCTCCCATTATTCATCAGCCACAACCATTCGTTTAGTACTTGGATCTAGCGCGATCCACTGATCTTTATCCACCACGAGATCCTCCATCTTGTGTTTGCACAACTCAAAACCCTGACCATAAAATTTTTCGATCCCTATCTTTCCATTGCTTGCCATCTTCTTTTACCACAAGAATTGATCCCACAAGTCTCCTATTGAACGGGGTCTACCACAAGCTCGAGCAAAACCCCTCAGCAGCAAAGGCGTCCCCTTGAATTCAAAACAACTCTGATACCAAATGTAGGTTTTAACCCCATACAGAAATTACCTACACATGAATTCTAAAAATAGAAATTAAACAATATCGAGAGCATAACACATAAAACAAATATACACACAGATTTTATCCTCGATCCCAAAATCAGGATTACCATATTGATTTTTCATTATGTTCCTTTCAATGTTACAATACATATATATACATGCCGAAGCATCCATAAACTCTATATTAGAATATAACCGTAGTTCCCTTGTGTTGAAAATGCAACAAGATGATGGAGCTTAGTGAAAAGAAGTCACCTTCGCTAAGTGGTCCTGCAGGCTATTTTTTTTGCGCAAAGTCTATTTTTAGACTATGTCTATTTTTAGACGTATGGATCATGGTCTATGAGTTGCAGGATGCTATTTATGGATGATTGGTCATGTTGGTAAAAATAGATGGACTTCTATTTTTAGACATATGGGTGGAGTCTATTTTTAGACTGCCAGTCTAAATATAGATCAGTCGAATATTATTAGCTCTTAATAATATTTGGACTATAAACATTATCTTATCCTCTTGCAACACTTCAGTTCGAGCTACGGATGTGGCACATGCAATTGTCAGAAGGAAATATGCTTTTCTTATGGGTTAATTTGAGCTATTGCATGAAGGACTTCAGTTAGAACTCAAGTGATTGAGTTTGGTGGAGTTGAATGAGGAGTTGATGAAGTTGTGTTCAGTTTGACTTAGTTGAACTAGTTGTATTTAGTCTAACTAACAAATACACTAGTGATGAGTGATGTGAATTAGTTATTAACTCATGAATCAAATGAGGAATACATCAGTTAACTCAATGCATGGACAGTTCAGTGGAGACAAGTGTTAGAGATGAGTTAAAGGGCAAGACAGCTGTCAGTTGTGACTGTAGTTGTGCATGTAATTTGCACAATCAGTGGATTGAGTATTGCCAATGAGGATTGCGTAGTGTTACACAAGGGAAATACGAGTTTGGTTCAGCCATTCTCATCTATTCTCATGCAGAATTGCGCAGTGGAGGCAGGCAAGCAACGGAGGAGATTTGAGCCAGTGATTGATTCAGATCTGAGCTAGTTTGTGTGTAACAGGTGGAGATAGTACTGAGTACTTGTGAGGAGTATTGTACTA
>APFE030479170.1:420109-442449 GCA_000404065.3 Pinus taeda
AGACTTTGGTCGGATCTTGTGCAAGAGGAGATCAGGTGGAATACCAGGGATGGATCTTCATCAAAGGAATCTGATGAAGAAAATTGCGCTTTGGCTGCCAAAGAAAAGAAGGAGAAGGTTTCTCTTTCTGAATCCAATTCTTCCAATGATGGGAAGAAGGTTGACAAATAGAAATTATGATGCTTTCGTTGTCATGAGGTGGGCCATTATGCCTCAAATTGTCCACAGAGGAATTCCAAGGAGGGATCCGGGGAAGGATCTAAAGGTGAGGCACTTGCTTCAAAGTTTGAGTTGGATTTCACACTCTTTGCATGCATGGTTTCATCCATGTTGGTTTCTTGATAGTGGAGCTTCTTTGCACAAGACTGGCGACAAGAGTTTGTTCAGTACTTTGGAGGAGAAAGATCTCCAGATACTCATAGCGATGGGTAATGATGAGAAGTATAGTGTCTTAGGTGTAGGCACGGTTATTTTTCAGAGGGAGCATGGATCTCGCTTTACCTTGACCAATGTCAAGTATGTACTAGGACTGAAGAGAAACTTGGTGTCGATTGCGATGCTGGAAGACAGAGGCTATGATGTAGTCTTCAGTAAGGGAAATGTTTTCTTTAGACACATCATCACTAGACAGATGAAGAAAATTGGTTCATGGGTCAAGAACTTGTATGCTCTTGAGGTTCAAGATGCATGCAAAGCCTTGAGTAGCAAGGCAACTGATGGAGACTTGGTGGTTGAGAGGGAGGATATATTACCTCTCAACATGTAGAGCCAGAAGAAGTCTCAGACAATTCTGGAGGAGCCACGATTGGTGCAACAGCTTCAGGAGGTTATGGAGTAACCATAACAGGGGAAGCTGAGTGGAGATCGAGTAGAGACATCTACTCATGCAGAGACCTCCAATAGGGGGAAACTTCGAGCCAGGTGGGCTGAGGGATCACATGCAGCCATACCTCCAGGTAGGAGCTAGGGCGATATAGAGTGAACGTCCCAAGGAGGAGGGGCAGGATCCTTGAGGTACCCAACCTCTTGGATGAGAACTTGCTATAGGAGCCCCGATGTGGAGTAGCAGGAACTAACTGATTGTGTAGAGATAGATGCAGATGGAGTGGAAGATAGAGTGACAGTGCAGGGAATCCCAGGACAACGCATAGCTAGCAGGCTGCAACAATGCGAGAGGCACAAGTGTTTTGCATAGTGCTAGGTGGCACAGAGAGGTGTGCAATGGTGTGAGATGCATGGAAATGTTTCAGTAGCATAGATGTCAGAGAGGGAGCACTTGTTAGCAGCAGGTAGAGCTTCATCATTAGAGTATGTTCCTAGCCTAACAGAGGGGTCAGTTGAGAGTGTTTTTTGTTCCAAGTGTTGTTGGAGCAAGTGGAACGGGTAGATGTGTTGCATGCAAAACATTCCAGAGTTATAGGATAGGGGTTGTCGATAATCCATATCTTGTTGAGACGGAGTGTTGAAAATGCAACAAGATGATGGAGCTTAGTGAAAAGAAGTCGCCTTCACTAAGTGGTCCCACAGGCTATTTTTGGTGCAAAGTTTATTTTTAGACTATGTCTATTTTTAGACATATGGATCATGGTCTATGAGTTGTAGGATGCTATTTATGGATGATTGGTCATGTTGGTAAAAATATATGGAATTCTATTTTTAGACATATGGGCGGAGTCTATTTTTAGACTGCCAGTCTAAATATAGAACAATCGAACATTATTAGCTCTTAATAATATTTGGACTATAAACATTATCTTATCCTCTTGCAGCACTTTAGTTCGAGCTACGGATGTGGCACATGCAACTGCCATAAGGAAATACGCTTTTCTTATGGGTTAAGTTGAGTTATTGCATGAAGGACTTCAGTTAGAACTCAAGTGATTGAGTTTGGTGGAGTTGAATGAGGAGTTGATGGAGTTGTGTTCAGTTTGACTTAGTTGAACTAGTTGTATTTAGTCTAACTGACAAATAACTAGTGATGAGTGGTGTGAATTAATTATTAATTAATTCACTAATTATTAACTCATAAATCAACTAAAGAATACATCAGTTAACTCAATGCATGGACAGTTCAGTGGAGACAAGTGTTAGAGGTGAGTGAAAGGGCAAGACAGCTGTCAGTTGTAACTATAGTTGTGCATGATATTTGCACAATCAATGGATTGAGTATTGCCAATGAGGATTGCATGGTACAGACAAGGGAAATACGAGTTTGGATCAGCCATTCTCATCCATTCTCATGCAGGATTGCGTAGTGGAGGTAGGGAAGCAGCGAAGGAGATTTGAACCTATGAATTATTCAGATCTGAGCTAGTTTGTGTATAACAGGTGGAGATAGTATTGAGTACTTGTGAGGAGTATTGTACTATGTATTGTTACATGTTCTCAATCAATATAATATACAGATAGTTGAGGGGTTTTCAGCTGTATTCTTTCCCCAGTACATACTGTGTTGATATGTGCGATTGATGCTTCAATGTGCTCATGCGATTGTTTCTTTAATTCCGCAAAATTGATGATCAACGTAGAGGAGGTTATGTATTATGCACGATTCCGCAAATATTGTATAATCAAGATAATCTCTGTGAATGAGTGTCATATTATTAAAAAATTCTACACCTTGACTAGATCTACAAAATACCATGGACCGAAAACCATTGCGCCCAAAACCATATGTGAAAACCATGCACAAAACTATAGTTAGATCTGCCCAACTAATATAGGGTCCCAAAAAAAAAATCCACAGAACCTTTGCAAAGAAGAAATTATTTTTGGAAGGGAGGAGAAAATGGAAGACAAAAATGGGGTCAAAAGAGGAATCATTCGATACCCTTGGAATGAATTTAGTTACCACCTCATTAAATACATATCATGTGAAGGGAGATACAGTGTGGTGTATGGATACCACTTCAGACTCCTCCAAGAACTGGGACTTGGAGCAGACACGTCTCCTCAAAATAGATTAAGTATGCCCTACTTTCTTCTTCATTCAATGATAGACATGAGCATCAAAGTGTAGGAGGGAAAACATAAACAACTAGCCCATCATGGGTTGATCAAACTTATCCTAGAAGATTCTCTACAAAACCTAAGACTCCCTATTATATAGACAACCTTCAGAGACATGCAAGAAGGAGGGGCAATCCAAGCTCTTGAATATGACAAAAGCCCCACTTCTAGTGAGAGGAAGAAGGAACAAAAGAAGAAAATGAAGAGAAAACAGAAGAGGGAAAAGAGGGAGAAAAGGAGGAGGAGAATGACGAAGAGACAGAAGAAGAAACAAAATAAAAGACAAATGAGTAGAGTGAGGAAATAGACAAAGAAGAGAAAGAGAAAGATAAGAATGTGAATGATAATGGAAAATAGAAAACAAAACAAAAGGAACAACAGAGGCCTATAGTTCAAGACAAAGAAGGGGAAGAATCACCAAGGGTATCTCACAAACTTTGGTTTGAATGTTGAGGAAGTATTAGCCACTCCCTTGCCTTATTTATTACATAATTCGCCTTCCCTAAACCTTATATAACATGACCCAACACATTCAATGGTAGACATGAGCATCAAAGTGGAGGAGAGAAAACATCAACAACTAGCCCATCATGGGTTGATCAAACTCATCCTAGAAGATGCTCTACAAAACCTAAGGCTCCCTATTACATGGAAACCCTTCAAAGACATGCAGACAGGAGGGGAAATCCAAGCTCTTCAATATGAAAAAAACCCCATTGCTAGTGAGAGGGAAGAAGAAACAGAAGAATAAAATGAAGAGGAAACAAAAGAGGGAAAAGAGGAAGAAAAGGAGGGAGAGAATGAAGAAGAGACAGAAGAAGAAACAAAAGAAGAGATAGATGAGCACAGTGAGGAACTAGAGGAAGAAGAGAAAGAGAAAGATAAGAAGGAGAAGGAGAATGGGAAAGAGGAAACATAACAAAAGGAAGAAAAAGGCCTACAATTCAAGGCAAAGAAGGGGAAGAATCACCAAGGCTATCTCTAGAAGCCACTGAGAAAGAGGAAGTAGCCACTCTCACTGCCCTAAGTACACTTATCAAGTCAAAAGGGAAGAGAAAAAGACAAACCTCAATGTACTTCAGAACAAGAAAGAGCACAAGGATTGGGGAGGGCAGACCTCAAACCCCCACCAAAGCTCTTATTGTCATTGAATACTCACCAAAGCAGTGAGAAAAGGTAGCTCCTCTAGAGAAAAATCAAGGAGAAGGATCACCAAGACAAGCGTCTCCCAAATCTCCCATCACATATGTTAGGAGGCTTGTCATAAGGTCAACCTCATTAAAGGGAAAAGGTATCCTACATGAGACACAGGCAGACCTATACGAAGTAGATGCCATCCTACAAGAAAGCCTATCAAACCTACATGATTTACGGAAAAGGGACCAAGAAGGTATCACTCCACAAGAAAAAAAGGGAGGAGACCACGAACTGAGGGAACCTAGTTCACAACCCAACCTCAACTCCTACTATAGATTAATTGAAGGTGGTAGGGTAATCCCATAAAAATTTTCCATTCCCTTATTCTTTGAGCTCGAAAGAGAGAGGGCAAGGACACATAGGTGGATGAAAATTTCCAAATCAAAAGGAGTGGAGGATGTAGGCCACATGGAGGAAAAATTGAAAGAGATGGGCAGAGATACGAGCATCATAAGGGACAGGAAGGAAATGATGAAATCTCAATTAGAAGCAGAGAATGCATGGCTAAGAGGACAACTACAACAAAGGGAAAGCCAGTTGGCAAATATGACTAGTTTATCCTTGGAGGGAATCCAGTGCAGGATGCCATCAAAGTCTTATGACTTGTATCTCAAGGAATAATGGCTACAATTCCAAATCAACACTTTAGCACAAGGAGGCACTATGCCCTTATTTGAATAGTAGACAATTCATTGATCTTTGTGATCAAAGCACCTTGGAAGATAGATAAAAAATTTATGAGTTTTACCTATACAACTTTTCCTTGACAAATTTGAATGTGTGGGACCCAAATTCAAAACTAGGAGATTTGAAATTTATGATTGTAGCATCCTGGATGAATCATGGGGAGGCAAGAGCTATAGAAATGAAAAAGGTAATGGAAATAGAAGAGACATAACCCCTCATGATCAGAGCTGAAAAATCTAATCCAATGGCTGTCATTAGCACCCACAACCTCATTTCAACTAATCCTAATATTGCACCTAGGTACCTTGCTGCATAAGAACAAGAAGTCACACACTTTGAAGACACGTTTAGATTGGTAGGAAATGATAGCATGCAAGCTTTCCAAAGGAGGTGGTACATCTTGCCTTACAGCCTAAAAATCAAAGAATATCATTCTCCTCAGAGAATGAGAGAGGAACTAAATACAACGCTCATGTATAAGCAAGATCTACAAAGACTCAAAGTCAATTGGATTGGCTTGAGACTCATTCAATCACTACTTTTAGGAATGTTGGAAGGGAGGAGAGAAGAAGAAGACATAAAGTAGTGGGAAGAGATAGAGAGGAAGACAAGATTTTATTAACAAGAAGAGGAATCTACAGCAAAAGCATGGGAGGTCAGGGAGGCCACCAGAGCAATGAAGGACATAGACATATATTAAGTTGCTCAGAGGATGAGTAACACTTTCAGTAGAGGGTGATGACAAACCTCATCATTGGGTAACTATATGGACCTTAATACACCTCCAAGCTTACCAAAATCAACTCTTCTCATAATTCCTTACATTTTTTAATTATATTTTTCTTAATGAGATGAGTAAAAGTAAGATGTTATGTCTAATGGTGTAATGTGCATTGATTATAGGTTTTTGAGAGAAAATCATGGCAATTTTGGCTAATTAAGGTGTCAGAACTCGAATGAGACAAGAAGGAGAGATTATAAGAGATGGATCTTCCTCAGTGAATCCTCACTCATTCAAATATCCCTTAATCAAATCACACTAGCTCAGAGTTGCAAGCAACCGAGTCATGGAGATCATGGGTAGCCGAGCCAGTGACAGTTAAGAACCAATTCATCTTGAGTTTGGGAGCCAAGCCTCCCTAGATTTAAGGAATTTGTTGGAGACTTTAGTGGTATAGATAAGGAGGTCTAGAGCCTCATTAGGATTTAGATTTTTTATGTAAGAGCACTAAGCATTTTCGAGTTAAAGGATTGTGGCCAAACATTGTTATGTAATTTTTGATATAATAATGAGAATGAGCATTTCCTTGATCCATCATTGAGTTGACTTAGAGGGTTGAAGCTCTTGGGTTAGGGCCCAAACCTAGAAGTAGAGGTTCCTCTTATTGTACTTGTATGCTTAGGTTATTTCACAAATTAATTTTTGAACTTATTTTGGCATTGTTTCACTGCAAGTAGTGGTGAATTTGATTAGTTTGCTTCCATCTATGCATAGCTTTAACAATAGCTTTAGAGAGATAAAGGAATATGAAAAAGGCTGATAGAAGGTGGATTTGGCCTCACTTCTCCCTACATGGACCACGGTTTGAGGAAAAAATCCTATTTAGCCCCAAAAAGACAAAATTCTGATTTCTTATGGAATTTAGGGTTTTCTCCTAATTAGACTAGCATCTTTGTAGTTTTCAAGAATAGGTTTCAGTTGTTATTTTTATATATCCAACTTTGTATTAGATCTCATGGTGTTTCACAATATTCTACAATTATTTCCATGCATGAATTAGGCAACTAAATAATGGAATTTTGTTTTCTTATGTTGATTGGAAATCCTTCTTGTTTGACATAATACATAGGTAAATGCCAGTGACGTATGTATTGCAGGAGTTTCAATAGTGTAAGAAGATCTCTTGTTAGTAGCCCCAGCCTAACCACCTTCATCCATGATCACCAATAGCCACTAATTCCATCAACCAATTCATCATTCCATAAGAACAACTTTCGAGGTTTGTTGAGCAAATCCAACCATCTCACAAACTTTGGTTTGAGCTCTGAGGAAGTCCTAGCCACTCCCTTGCCTTATTTCTTCCATCATTCACTTTCCCTAGGCCTTATACCACTTCCAAAACCCTCATTATGTTTTCGGCCAGATCATGTAAGAATACAGGGGATCTTGTAAGAGCATTAGGACATCTTGTAGGTGCATTAGGACATCCTGTAGGACGACCTGTAGTGGCCTGTTTTGAGGCCGATTTGAGGAAAATGCATCTAGAAAGTTAGGAGAAGACCCCAGTTTGCCTCCTAAGCCATATGATCCTTCACAAACACATCTAACCCACTTGCCATACCACAAAGAATATTTAGCATTCACATTTTCACAAAAAAAGGAAAAAAAGGAAAAAAGAGTTATTGTGTTCATTCATATGCACAACAGTAAAGTGTTTGATTATCTTAGATTGCATGCCTAGAATAGTTAGGATTACACACATGTTAGCTTATAATTCTTCTGAATAAAGATATCTTAACAAATAGTTAGATGAGTGGTGTGTTTAAAGCAATTATTTCAGCCTTTCATTACTACATTAGACAATATCTCAATTCTCTCAATTAGGGTAAAATTCCCCTTTCTTCATTGGTAGTGAAACTTCTTCTAAATCAATAGAAGGAGGGTTTGGGAAACCATAGTGGTATATCGCCAGCTTAGCAGTGACAAAGAGTGGACCCATTGTATCTACTTGTCTATACAACACTGTCACCTCCATGTTTGTATGAACCCCAGGTTGATAAAGTAAAGTTGGTATCCCCAGGAGTTGCAACATTCTTACTACAATACTGGTGCTCATCACTTTTTGGCACCATTACCAGGGTGGTGTTTGAGTAGATGTGATTTATACTTTCTTTCTTCCATTTCTTATCTCTTTAGTTCTTCTATTAGCTTCATTTTTTTCACAAAAGTAATTGTAAGTTGGTTTGCTTTCCTCTCCATTCTGCAGGTAAGATTTCATTTAGCAGTTAGTTCCATTCAGTTTGTTATTTCAATTCTGCAATTAGTCTTAAAGCTTGAAAAACAAAACAAAACCAACACACTTCTTTCATGCCTCGTAGGAATCATGGAAAATTTTAGGGGCTAATATTCGCAAGTGGGCTAATTTTCCATGATTTTTCCAAAAAATAGATTTGCAAATTTTGATTTTCTATAAAAATGATTCGCCCAAATTTTACAATATAAAATTATTTTACCTTGAAAATAACCAATATTATATAGAGAGTATATATAAAATCATTATAAATTTGAATAATTTTACAAATGCATCAATAAACATTTTATAGTTTACATATTAGGGACTAATGAGATTCACCAATGTTTTAAATCGTAAAATTTTCCTTGGTAGGAATAGTGATAGCTTAGGAAAATTTCTGCAAAATACCCCCACCACTTCAAACAACCAACCTTCCCTCTTCTGCAGTGGCTGTGAATTGGAGGACCCCTTAGGCAAGCAACCAAAGTTTTTTGAAGAGCCTACAAGGCAAGAAGAAGAAGGAGAACCCATTCCAGTTGACCTAATGGCTAAGAATACACATGCTAGAGGAGATAGAGAATGAATTGAGGGTGCTTTCTCCATAAGAGAAACCAATGTGGATGCTAAGATGAAAAACATAAGCCCCATTGCTCTTCCTCACTTCCATGGCCAGACCCTGAAAGATGCAAATACTTTATTATTTGAGTTCACTGTCATATGTAGAACTTATGATTACACCACTAATGATTAGAAGTTGAAATTATTCCCATCCACTCTCAAGGATGTAGCTCTGCACTGGTTCATGGGTTTACCTAGGGATAGCATCACCACCTAGGCTCAGATGCAGCAAGCCTTCAACAACAAGTATCGAGACTACTACAGGTCCAAAGACACAAAAGAGGAAATTTTTAGAATGACCTTAGGGCATGATGAGTCCTTAGAAGATTATGAGGAAATATTCCAACTTAGCTACAAAAGGGTCAGGTGCACACTTGATCTTGAGTCATTGAATCTAGTCCTACATAGGGGGGTCAGGGAAGATCTTCTGGATACCCTAAACCTGCTAACAAGAGGGTACACCTACCAGCTACCCTATGAAGATATCAAGACTGCGTTTAAGAACCATTATAGGGAAGGTAGGAAAAAGGGTAGGGGTAGTCAAACAATGGCCAACTCCTCCTCTTCCAACACATCCATAAAAGGTGAAATTGGAAACCTGTTGGAAGATTTCAAGAGTGAATGGTGCAAACCCTTGCCCTACAGATGGACACTATGCACATCAAGAGAAAGAAGGAAGCAGAGAGAACATTAGCCATCTTCTACCCCATATTCACAAGGAGGCACCCTAGGAATGAATGTCCATTAAACCTTATAGAAATCTGCTCAATCTGTGAAAAAACCACTCCACAGACAAGTTCACTTCTCTACCTGGACTAAAAGCTATGCATTAGGGAACTGAAGGGGTGACTGAACAACTCTGCTACATAAAGCAAAGGAGGCCTCACAGGCCTTGACCATACCAACAGGGCATGCAAGGGTCATCCTATGCATATTACAACCCTAACCAAAATACATACATTCCCTCTTTGGGCCCCCCTACTCATCCCTCCTGGTCTACACCTTCTCCTTCGTCTTTTTCACCTTAGTACCATTCCCAGCCGGCCAACCAGCCATTTCAACCATATACTCCTCCACAGCCTCAGTGGAATGCACCACCCTCGGGGTGGAGGCCCCCATACAAAAATTCTCTAGCTTTATTTCCTACACCTCCTATTCAACCACAAATTTTACACCCTACTCCACCTACACAATGTCCGATGCCTGCGCAACCAAATATGAACCTGAAAAATAGATAGGCATAGCAAGTATACAGTGGAGAGACATCCTACCTTGCTTATATTTTGGAAATTCAAGAAATCAACCTGAGGTCTGGGAGACTACTCTCTGACATCCAACCTTCATCTCCACCAAAGGAGGGTGAGGAGGAAAGAGAGGAAAGTATACCTAGAGTGATTCCACAACCCTTTCCTAAAATATTAACCAATAGAGTCTAGCCTACCCCAGAAGAGAATGAACTTCTAGGTGAACTCAAAAATCTATGTGTCAAAATTCCACTTATCGAAGCCATTGAGGTTGTACCTATTTACAACAAACTAATTAAATAGAAGTGTTTCAAACATCTAGGGAGGCGAAAAAGAGACACCCCTACCATTAATTTCATTGGACAATTGTCTGACTTAATGTTGGGGCAGGTAATTTGCACAAAGTATTTAGACCCTGGAAGCCCTGTAGTAGATGTGCACATCAATGGCACCATTGTCACACACACCTTGATTGATCTTGGGGCTGCCATTAATGTAATGACTAAGGACACCATGCTCAAGCTAAATCTCTAGGGTTCATTAAGAGAGACCACAATAGTATTGCATCTTATAGACTGTTCCACAGTGGCCCCTGAGGGGATTGTTGAGGATGTGATGGTATCCATTGACTCCTAGGAGTACCCTATCGACTTCCTAGTTATTCATCCTAAGTCCAAGCTTAATGGTTATCCTCTCATACATGGGAGGCCTTGGTTAGCCACTATCAATGCTTACATCAACTACAGGGCTGGAACCATGACTATCAAAAATGGGCATCTATCCAAGCAGTTGATCTTGTACCCTCCTTCTTTGCCATCTTTAGAACATGATTTACCTTTATGGATGGAAGAGGAGGAAGAAGATGAAGTTTACATAGCCCAACTCTATACCCTAGAAACTTCCATAGGAGGAGGACAACTTGATGAAGATGATTTTATTAAACACATCCTCCAAAATCCAACTCCCAACACCTTGTCCTTAGAGGAAGTTGTAAAGGAAACCAAGAGAAGCCATCAGATTGATCTATGGTTAGCTAATTAAAACCCAACTTGTGTCAAGACAATAGAATTCAGCCCTGAAATAACTTTTAAAGCAACCCCCCTCTTTCTGTACACCAAGAAGAAGAGTTGTGCAACATGCTAAGGGAACATTTGGATGCCTTTGCTTGGAGTTACAAAGAAATGAAGGGAGTGCACCCCTTAGTGTGTACTCACCACATTTATATCAGATAAGGTAGCAAACCAGTCTGACAACCCCAAAGGAGAATGAATTCAACTCTCAAGGATATAGTGAAAGAAGAATTGCAAAAGCTGTGCAGGATTCATTTACCCTATCTCGAACAATGAGCAGGTTTCTCCTTTGGTGTTGGTTCCAAATAAAAATGGGAAGTGGAGGATTTGTGTTGATTACAGAGAAATAAACAAAGCAACAAAGAAGGACCATTTTCCTCTACCTTTCATTGACCAAGTGTTAGATGGCATCGCAAGGAAAAATTTCTCTCTTTCTTAGATGGGTTCAACAGATACGATCAAATCCAAATTAGCCCAACGGACCAGGATAAAACCACCTTCACCTATCCTTGGGGTAATTTCTCTTATACGGTCCTTCCTTTTTGGCCTACAAATGCCCCTACCACTATTGGTTTATTGGGGCGTAACCTAGGTTTAGAGTTAAGTTAGCCAAACAAATCCTAGTACTATTGGCCCTTTCGGCAGCAGTCCATGAAGCGCGGATTGAGGTCTCAATCAAAGTAGTATGGAAGGGTGCTAGAACTAGGTTTCCACCCCCTAGAGATGTCTGATGAGTTCAAGTGGTCCACAGTTCGACCATGTGTGCACGTCACTACGCGCACTTTCTTGTACCTCACAACCTGAGATATTGCCTTTGCGCAGCCCTACTCGAGGGCTGAATGCTGTTATTGCCCAAGTCCTTACTATTATTCCAATGTTAGTTGATTATTTTAGCCTACTTGCGTGCTTTAAGTTATACTTAACAACAAAAATCATTCATACAGGTGCATGCAGTAAATAAACAATATATTTGCAATTTATATCAAACATTCATTAGCCCAAGAACAAATACACAAATTGATAACAAACTTCTCTTTATTAATTCCTTCCTGAGTTACAGAATGGACTTCGCCCTGCACACTTAGTGGTGGACTACTAGGCCTCTGCGCACTGAGCTGCAGAGCCTTCTCCTACTCTACGACCCAAAGACACACTTTTCCCTTGCGACTCAATCCCTTAGACTTGTTATTCTTATCTTCTTACAACCTTGCTCTATTTATACAATCCCATGGTCCGCAGACCATGGGTAAGTCTATCTAGCCGACATTACATTACAAAACTAGGGTGGAAAACCCTATGACTCTATCATACATTTCGTGCTCCATGCCTGCAATTCGTGGAGTCTTTACAACAATATTGGGTCAAAACTTGGGCTTTGAGCCCCAAAACATGCCTTGGGGGGGATTCCATGCCCAAGAAGCCCCCAAAACAAACATCGTGACTCTCCCTCGAGTCACTCTATTGGCATGATGATCTCTAAACGGAGTCCCTCCAACTGTTCTCGAACCACACTAAGATCAACACTGCATTGAGCTACTGCTTGTTGGATCTGTTGCATGTGCTATTCCGTGACCTCTGTGTCTAGGGTGCTCCTCTGCAATGATGTGTGTATCCCTATATGTGTGCGAGCTTTCCTTTGATGTCTTTCGTGATGGTGAAGGCCTCATCGATCCAAGGCTGGGTGTGCACTTTTAGAACTGCCTCCTTATGTCGTGCCACATCCACCTACTCCTTAAGTGCCTTAGCTTGCTACATCCTCGCAAGCCATTGGGAGAGGACCACTATCTGCGCAGTTCCTCAGACACTGTCATATTCCTATTGGAGTTCTCATGCCTCTGTCTCTAAGAGCTGGATGTTGGGGTCCTGTTGGGCAGTGGATCACCCTAAGGGGAACAATGGAACCCTACAAAGAAGGGAATTAGAGATTGGTTGGATTAGAAGCTTCACAAGTTCGTAATATAGGAAAACAAAACCCCACAGATATCTAAGAAGAGGTGGTTGGATCGCTTCATATATACGGAAATCCATGAGATCTTCTTCCAACCTTCTCTTCAAAGTTGTATGATTTGATCATGAGGCTAGTAGACAGTTAGGGAAGGTACAAGCTTAATCTACCAATAGTGTGGACTCCAGAGTTGGTGCACAGGCTAGAAGCATCTGAAGATAAGATCGCGTGGGCCGTAGACCATTGGCTGGATCAAATAATAGGAGGATTTATCACTGAATTTGTGATAGACACGACTGTCAACTACAAGGAAGTAGAAAGACATTTCCTCAAGCGACCACAAGGTAAGTACATCAAATCTTTTAATACCTAGATTAAGATGTTGTTATGTGAAAAATGGACGATGTTAATACATTAATGAGTGGAACAACATGGAGCGGAAAGGTCTACAAAGGTATTGAAGGGTTAGGAAATAGTCCTTTAATTTCACCTCCGTGAGTGAGCGAGGAAGAGTGCGCTTGGGCTTCTCTAAGGAGCGTGGTTATTTTGACAAGGAAATGCATTCCGTAGTTATCATCCCCGCTAACACCGCCACTTGCGTCACCTCCTTCACCTCCATATTCACCCACACCACTTCTACCAAACCAGCAGTTTAGCATGGCAAGCGTGATCAAGCTGCCTATGTTCAAAGGAGTAGGGAATGCAGATCAAAATCAGCTTTGGTTTGTAGTAAGAGTAGTGTGGGAAGCACACGAGGTTACAAATGATAACATTAAGAAGGCCGCCTTGGTAAGTGCATTACAAGATCACGCGCTGACATGATATATGAAGCACTCAAATGATCACCCGAACGCCTGAATAATGGAAATCTAGATTGCATTGAACAAAGAATTTAGCTGGCCGAAATCAAAGAGGCATTCGATCATCGGATTTAAGGAGATCGTGATGCTTCCAGCAGAAAGCCCCTGGGATCTGGATTAGAGGCTGAAAAGTATGATCTACGAGGCTAATATGACACTGACAGATGCGTAGCACCGCTTCTGGTTTGTGGCATCTTTGACACCACACCTGAAGACGACATTGTCACAACAGAAGCTCTCAACCTAGGTAGAAGCATTGGAAATGGCGATGAGGTTGCATGAAACACTGATATAGGATCCGGGTTTGGGAGTCCAACAAATCCATGCACAACTACAAAACCTATGATATGAAATACAGAGTTTGAAGCAAGATAGGGTGCCCCAGCCATAGGCGCGTGAAGAAGTGTGGTGTATAAAATGTAAAGGCCAGTGCCATGATAAGGATCACTGTCTAGTATTTGTGAACTATTTGGCAGGAGGGGGACCGATGCCATTGAGACCAGAGGCACAAGCAGGGTTGAGTGTGACTCCCATGCTCTGGTGCACGATTTGTCAAGTGGAAGGAAAGCACGCGATGGACAACTATCACCTATTGCAGAAGTATACCCAGACACCCCAGCAACTATATTGTAATTTCTGTAGATCAGTGGGCCACGATGAGAGGACATGTCGGAGCTATGAGCTAATGATGGATAGGACCCCAACGTATTGAATGCAGATAGAAACACGAGGCTTCGATCCAGCGGCAACAATCACGCGGGGGGGATTTCAAGGGCAAGGTCGAGGATGAGGAGGAATGGGACCAGGACAAGGGCTTAGACAGTTAATCTGCTATAATTACAGAGGACCTGGGCACTACGTGTGTGACTGTATGAATCCAACCAAAATATGTTGTCCGTATGGTTATCAGTTTGATCATGAAGCAGTATATTGTCTAACGTTGATCACACAGATGCGCGAGAAAGGGGTACTACAACCTACTCCAACTCAAAATATCCAAATGATGAGGTCTGAACCATTCAAAGAAGACCCCAATTTGAATATGGTGCTAGGAAGTGGTACGACCATAGGAGAAGATAAGGGAAATCAACCTAAGGACAATACCTGGGTTCACAAGGCTCCTACAAAGGAACCTGAGTTTGACTTGGAACGTGCCAGGGAAACGTTTATGGAAGCTAAGAAGAGCTTCAAGGAGGCCTCTACTTCAGGTAGTAAGGATCAACCAGAACTAGGAATGGATCCTTCTATGCTTACTACCTTTTTAGAGACATGCATGAAGCTACTATGAGACAATAAGGTAGTTAAAGGACTATAAGAGCTGATCACTAGGTGCGCAGGGTTAGGGGAACCATGCGTAGTTTGAAAGATGGGGAAGCATGCTTTGCTTACTGGGAGGGAAATGTGGTTGATGGTACAAATTGGTGAATATGAGATGGATCAGCTAATCCTAGACTTGGGTTCGGACACTTTCATGTTACCAAAGCAGACTTGGGAACACATGGCAAGCCTGTGTTACAGTGGTCTCCTATTCAATTACGGATGGTGAACCAAGAAAAGATCGTGCCCATGGGAAGATTGCAAGGGGTAACAGTGGATATTGAAGGTGCGAGCATGTAGACAGACTTTGAGGTAATATAGATTGTGGATGATAGTAACTCTTACCCCACATTGATAGGCATAGACTGGGCCACGAATATGAATGGAATCATCAACCTGAAGAAGTGGAAAATGACTTTCGAGAAAAAGTCTCTACGACTAGTAGTTCCATTGGATCTAGTTGAAGGAATGTACTACATGGAGCCTGTGTGTGAGGATGACAATGACGATGAGCTGGATTGCATTCACCAGATAACAACATAAGACTAGGATAGGGTGAACCTGACTGAAGATGGAAGAATCTCATGGGAGCGTGGCAATTCCTGTACTTCGGATTCAGACGAAGAAATAGAATGTTGGCAGAACCGGTTGTACGAAGTAGCAATGCTAAATTTCAACATGATGATTAGATCACTGCGGTGTGTGGTGAGCGAAGCAAGGGAAATGCCAACATATGATGGGGACACAGGTGTGGATGAATTCTTAGACAAAGGCAGAAGGTCAGTACCAAAACAACAGTGGTACTGTGCGATGGAATTGGCGTTGTGTGCGACACTCGCACAATGGTGGTAGACACACCAGAAAAGTATTGGGAGCTAGCATGAATGCAAAATAAGGATGAACTTACAGTTTGGAAGTCCCCAGTGTCAAACGTGAGCCGGGTAGCCAGGGCAAAGTAGTTTGCGCATCCACCTGTGTCGATGGGTGCAGTTGTGTGTTGGGTAGGCACATCCTAGGCTAAGGATCAAAAATTAGGATCCGACGTGGTAGCAGAAAGAGTGATGCACACCACAAATACCCCATGACGGAGCACTCACAAGGCTACACAGGATCATGAATAGAGTTTACCAGGCGGGATGAATGGATTGGGACCTACGCGTACCAGTGATTCGATGGGCCTATAGGACCATAAGAAAAAACTGGAACAGGGAAATGATCTCGGTGGTGACAAGAAGAGAGGAAACCAGGAAGACAGAGAAGAATCCCCAGACCACGGATTCCACAGTAGGGATAGGATGTGAGGACCTGGGTAAAGGAATTAGGTAGTTACAAGAAGACCTTTGTTGAGGAAGCATGAAGCTTTATGAAATCGATGATGAGTTGGCATGGCTGAGGAAGAGAAGTATGACATTGGATGAAGAAATTAGCAAACTCGAAACTGAAGTCACGTAGGTGGGCTTCAAGAAACTAAGTATGATGAGATCGAGTCCATCCAGCCCTATTACTAGATTAGAAAGAGTTGTGACCTTGCTATCATGGTTGCATTTGCAAGGGCATTTGAAAGGTGCCTGCGGCCCGGGCTAGCAGGAAAAGCGAAGCCTCACACCAGGGTTGTGACCACCTGACTATCTATAGGAAGCACAGTCTCAACACCTCAGGTAGTTGAAAGAAGGCGTGGGACTATAAACAAGGCTGCAAGAAAGCTGCGCAGAAAAGAGGTTCCGCATAAGGCCTGTCCGGCACAGGGCTCACTATCACACATAATGGGCTGCACTGCTATGTGGGTAGGTTGGGAGGTGACCATTGATGTCACTGTTCATGAAAAGAGGGATAATTTAAGGTAGAGAGGAGCAGGTGGTAGGCCATTAAGATGGGAATTATGAGCTAGATTCGAGGTGATCTGCCGCCAAGAAGGTACTAATGACTCAGAAATGGAGGGAATGGCTGAATTCAAATCCAAATGTTACTATAAAATTCCGCGGGGCAGTTTCCAAGAAACACTCGGTTGTTTGAGATTTGAGCTAGTACAGAGCAGCGAGCCCCAAGCTACCTTTCCACCCGTGAGTACGTGACTGAGCGAATCCATTATAGACACAATGATGAGAACTAGAGTGCGAGTCACGGGAGTTACCCCAAAACCCTGGGTAACCCAGGAGGAGCCTGGAGAGGCAGCAAGTGCACCAGAGGTAACAAAGTCCCCACGCATGCCGTGACCACAGAAAAAAAATAGCCAATGGGGCCTGTTCGAGTATCACCACGGAACCCAAGAGTTAGTAAATTATCAATGACAGAGAAGGGCAAAGTTGTCACCGTTGAAATAGAGGAGGAGGAAGGTTTGCAAGCCCTGATAGCCCAAATTGAGGCATAGGATGATGAGGCAGAAAATATCTCCCAAGTACCTTCAACGATAGAGTTACCCCCCTGCATTCCCTTGTGGAAATGGATAGCGAAGATACCGAAGGACCCGGAGGCCATGAAAAGTACGCTTTAGACCCCGCTTCTTTCGGATGAAATAAGGTTTGACGTTCCACTGTTGAGATGGGTACTGAACATAAAATTTGAAGACTGGGACCTCATGGATAGTGAGAAGTTCCCATAGTTGGTCGCGGAGAAATTACTACAGTAGAAATGGTTACGAGGTGTGGAGAAGGTTGGGTTACTCCATCTGTGGTGGATACCCCACTATCATCGCGCGCTTATCACAATTTTTGTCATCCAACATCTACTGTGTCTAGTACATGATGGGTATCTTTGGCTAGAGGAGTCGATTCCCATCACAGCTGACTTAATTCACCGAATTTCGTGGTTGCCCATTAAAAGAAGCAATCCCGTAGACATCGCCAGAAAGAGCAGCAACTTGGGTCTCGCGGAAGTTATGAAGGCCAAATATAAGCTAGAGAAAAGGAAGCGCAGGTATGTAATAACAAGCATCAAGGACTGAGGGGTGTACATCACCACCCAACTGCTGGCCAACAAGCTCATGAGGAAATGACATGCAGACGAAGTGCCAACATCTATAATTGCGTTGGCAGAGCAGTGTGCAGAAGGGGTCCAGTTCAACTAGGCGCAGTTTCTTTGTGATGAATTTTTAACGAATTGCTGGGAAGCCCAGGACCAGGGTAAGACCTTCCACTATGTGTGGTTTCTCTTATCCATCCTCTTGGTTGCGGGGGAGCTGCCGGTGGACAACCATTTTCCTGCCATGGAGCGGAACCTACCTAAGGCCATGAGTTACATCTCGCTTTGGGCAACAAAAGCTGTGGCGAGGATTCGGGAGATAAAGTTATTTTGGAAATTTGTAGAGGCGAGTTTACGAACATGGATCAAATAGAGGCCGCACTTGTCCCCAATAGTATATAACACTTTACAGAGTGCAGCAGAATTCAAGGTGGATATGCATAACTTGTATATCCGGGCGTGCAAGGATCCAGCCCAAGCATGGGAAAAGTTGCCATTCATTGCCATAGACGATGCAATCTTCGAAGTAATGGCATCATGGTCTCTGGAGTGGCATGCCCTGGACTTAACAGAATTGGACAAGATCACGACATAGCAGAGGAAGAAGGAGACCAAGCTGCGCATCGCAAAGCTGGCGGAAAGAGAGCATCAGGAACAGGAAGCAACCATGTAGCAGAAGGCGGCTAAGGCAGCAACACTAGAGCAGATGGTACAAACCACAACCATGCCCACTGAGGAGACTAAGGAAGGCCAGGAAATGTCCATGGAGCAGGACATATAGGGGGAGGTGGAGACACATGAATGCACAGACCTTACAACAAACTTGAGCCAACTCAAGAGGTTGCGCGTCCAGGAGCAGCCACCCGCATGCAAAAAGACAAAGACAACAAACAACATGGAGGGAAGCCTTATTGACAATAGCAAACCCATTTGTGATGTCACTAAGGATGATCTGGTAGAGTTGATGATAGAGTAAACAACTGTGTTGGGGGCGTTTAGAGCGTAGTTTCAGGAATTACAAGTGCAACCCCTAGGAATGATGACACTGCACCTTGCAGAAGTTATAGCTGAAGCTAAGTAGATGTTGCGCACACGCACAATGAGCACTTTGGTGTTACAAAAAGGTGTCGTTTTAGCAGAAACTGAAGGTGACATGAGGGGTTGGGGGTTGAATTTGGCCACCCTTCCCCAAGAAGCCCTATACCAGCTGTAGGATGGGGTAACTACTGAGCTTCGTGCCAGGGAGGGCTGCGCGCTCCAAGTCTTCAGCGAGTAGAAGGTAAATTTAGAATAGCTCAGCCTGTAGTGTAATAGCATGGTCGCCCAAAACCAGGGACTAGAACAGTTGTTGGAGGAGGCCTGTAGTAGCATTGTGGAGTTGGCCATGCCAGCGCACTCCCCACCACAGAAAAATTCATCAACTAGTAGCTAGAGTCCAAAGGACCTAGGAGGAGGCTGTGAAGTTTCAGTTGGAGCTGAACTTGTAGATCATGAAGCTGTGACTGAAGGCGTAATCCTTTACACCCCTAGAAGTCAGAGATCAGCGCCACCATGCCATTCAATTGGGGTTGAAAGAGATAGAGCATGTTGTACAAGACTGCATAGACTTGTTGAACTAGTCCCTCTTAATGATCACCTCACTCCAAGAGGACCCAATGCTACAACAATTAGAGACAGAAGCGTGTGAATTGCAGCAAGCCTATGATGATGTTTGGGGACCGCACAAACAATCGCCCCTACCTAATGATTGGCCAAGATAAGGGAGGCCCAGGATCTGAAAGAATGGGTGGATACCGCACGCCAGAAAGAAGCAGGGATTAAAGAAGACATCCAGCCTTGGCTTGAGGAAACATTTACAGTCACTGCCACAATCAAAGGCAAGCTGGCCCAGATGTAGGATACATATGAGAAAAAGCAAAAGGGCACCTCTGACAATGATGTGTCAGAGTGTTGCGCATAATTGATACAACAGACAACGAAGGAATGTGTGGTAGATGTCCGTGAAGCGTAGAGGTTGTTGGATGGACTCCGAGAAAAGATCGCCACACCAGCCAAGTGACTCGGGATGAGTCCTGATGTTTGTGTTGGGGGCCTGTTGGGTAGTGGATCCCCCACGTAATGGTTTTGGGGCTTAAATCCCACAATTTTAGGTATTTGTATTGTAAAGGGTCCACGAAGTGCATGGAGAGTGAGTTGTAATGAGTCAAGTCAAAGGGTAGTCCGCCCGAAAATAATGTAAGATAATAGAAAGTGAGTCAGCCTGCCCATGGTCCGCAGACCATGAGAATGTATAAATAAAACAAGTCTCTAGGTGTAGAGGGTAGTTTTTTGGAAGTTTTAGATAAGATCTAAAGTGTTATGGGTTGTTAATGGTGATATTCACTCTAAGTCTGTAAGTTTGAGTCGAGGGTTGTAGTAGGAGATAGAGGCTCCGCAGCTGTCTGCGCAGGGTAGGAAGTGGATTGTAACTAGGAAAGGCATTAATAAAGATAAGTTGGGTTTGGAATATTGTGTATCTGTTTCTATATTCTGGTTTATGCATCCTTTTATGGTTTATGATTGTGCACATGTCTGTTTATGTTAAATGATAACTGAAAGTATTGGGCCTACTTAATTTAATTCAAGATCTATAATAATTCTAAGCACAGAAAGGGTAAAGAACATTCGTGCTTGTCATTCTAGCTGCGCGAAGGTAGTTGCATTGAACAAATGGCTGCATGGAAGTAGCACAGTGCGTAGGATCAGTTCGTGAAATTTCCAGACCTGATCAAGACATCCCTAGGGTGTGCAAACCTAGTTCTAGCACCCTCCCATACCACCTTGGGTGAGACCTCAGTCTGCACTCCACGGACTGTTGCTAAAACGACTGGTAGTTTCAAGATTTGTTTGGCTAAAACACTTCTGAACCTAGGTTAGGCCCCGATAAGCTAATAGATCCTCTTGTAGAGTTTTGAGGACCTCAAGTGCTTCTTCCAACATGCTGGTGCAATCTCGCAGTGCACCTTCAATTTCCTCTAATCCTGTTATGATAGTGCTTTTTGAATTCGAATACGACTATTCACCCCAATTCCAGTTCATTAATGCTTTTTTTACGGCAGATTTTCCCAAATGGTGCCCATAAATCACATTTTAAATGCCTACCACCTGCTCCATTTGGCCTCAAGTCGAGCATCCCATCATGAATAGTGACTTCAATAGTCACTTTCTAGCCAACGTGCGCGGCAATGCAGCCCCCTGTGCACGGTCATGGACCTTGTGACTCTCTGCTTCTGCGCCCATCTCCAACATTGTGCAGCTCTTGGGCAGGATAGTTTATAATTCTATGCTCCCTTCGAACTGTCTGGAGCGTTAAGACTATCCTTCCCTTGGTTAGTCAGGTGGTTGCGTCACCTGTGTAGAGTTCCATCCTATCCTCCATCATGGTTCCTGGAGAATCCCCACCTTGTATTGTTACGGTCGGCATCAAACATTTTACCATTTGCATTGCGTTATCCTGGTCACTATATGTGCTCCAAGCCAAGGCGTCAAAATAATCAATTCGCGGCAATCGATATTAACCCTGTCATCGATATCTCACGCACCCTGTCTTACCGGCCTAGTCATTTTGTCAAGAAAATATTTCTTTATTTCGTCCTCCATTTTCTTGGCTTCCACATCCATCAAAGCGCTTTTCTTCCTTAACCGTATCCTTTCTTTTTCAAGTTTGTGGATTCTAAGGTTTCCCTATTGGATTTCTTCCTTAAGTCCAATGTGTTATGTTCCTTGCGGCTATGTGATCATCCTTTCTGGGCTTCACGAACCATCGTATCTACAATTGCTACTGTGCATGTTATAAGCTTCACATGTTCCATAGGGATTACAACATCTGCTTCATACTTCAGCTTCAGAAGTGCCTGTGCAGTCAGGGTTTTGCACATGGTCCTATAAGTCCATAGAATCACTGGTACGCGCAGGTCCCAGTCAGTTTGTTTCACATGGTGAACCGCGTTCAGTACTTCACATACTTTGTCAAAGGCTTCCACGCGGATAATCTTCTGCGTGCTTGGTCTTATCTTTCGGGTGTGGAGCCTGATTATCTTATGTATTCAAAGGTATCATTGAATTGGACCCCAGTTTGAAATGGGGTGGCAATGCTACCCATAAAATATTCGTTGCAGGGGGGGCGACTGCGACCTTTGGGGAGCCCCCCCCTTGGTGGGGGGTTTCGGGGGCAACGCCCCCAAAGCTAAGAATATATGTAAAATTTCCTTGTAAAAGTATAGTAATCTAGTCAATCTCGGCCATTCATTAGGCAGAGATCTAATGGTAGAAGTTATGTTTAATTTAGGCTTTTTTTTCCTAGAAGGCAACCACTCACTATATATGCGGGAATTGTACTGCATTTATGTATATCTGTATTCTAAGTGAGGAAGAGAGAGGAG
>APFE030479180.1:0-12370 GCA_000404065.3 Pinus taeda
AAAGTTATTGTTTGCTCTCTTTAGCTCTCTCACCTGTCATTCCTAATCATCCACCTCAATCAAAGGCATCAATACTGTCTCCTACCTCGCCCCAAAGAACCCCCTGCAGAAATTGTGTCCAATCCCCGCACCCAAAATTGCCATCCCCTCAATTTTCCACCAAAAACCCTAAAAACCCCAAATCAACCCTTTTGATCAGTTTACTAGCCTAAAATCAGTGTTACCCTATTGGTCATCTCATCCATTGAAGATTTTATTGAGATTGACCGGAGAGAGCCTTCTCCTGCCCCGTAGGGCTAGCTACGAGGCTAAATGGTTTGATGTTGCCTTGAGGTTTGCCTTTTTCAGCCTGAGGTGAAATTTCAAGCGTTAACAGTATGCAGATATAGCCAATTATCTTGCTGCATGGAAGTTTCCCTAGTATTATCATACAACAAAGTGCTATGTATACCTGGATAGATGGGAACCTCTATCACATTGGACCAGATATCCAGATCAGACATTGTGTTAGAGAGGACGAGGTCTTTGATATCCTCAAAGCCTGCCATGAGAAACCTTGCAGAGGACACTTCGTAGACAAACGAACAGGATACAAATTCCTTTCAATAGGGTACTATTGGCCAACAATATTTCAAGATGCCAAAGGATGGGCGAAACACTGCAATCAGATGAGATGTCCTTACAGACCCAGATTGTCATAGAACCTTTTGAGAAGTGGGCTCTAGATTTTGTAGGACCAATCAATCCTTCATCTAAACAGAGATCCTATATCTTGGTCTGTATCGACTATGTCATGAAATGGGTCGAGGTGAAGGCATTAACTAGAGCCACAGAGCAGGCTACCTTAGACTTTCAATTTGAAGACATCTTCGTCTGGTTTTGGATACCCAAAGAGATAGTCACAGACGGAGGACCCCAGTTCACATCTCATAAGATACGGGAGTTGGTCGAAAAATATAACATCCATCACAAAATCACAATGCCTTACCATACACAAGCAAATGGCCAGGTAGAAAGCACTAATAAAGTCATTGAGGGAATCCTTACTAAGAATGTGGCCAATCATCAAAGAAATTGGGCTGATAAACTTCCAGAAGTGTTATTGGCATACAGGACTACATGGAGGAACACCACTAGATTCTCACCATATGAGCTTGTGTATGGAAAGAACCCTTTATTCCCCATTGAATTTGAAATCAAAACACTAAGGACAGCATTGCAGGTCAATTTGGATTTAGCTACAGCACAAAGGCAGATATTGAACCAGCTCAATGAATTGGAGGAGAAATAGTTGGCTGTTATCCAGCAGTAGAGAGCTAAGTGGCACGACAGATTTATAAAGAAGAAGCAATTCCAGAAAGGAGATTGGGCTCTCTTATATGACTCAAGGTTTAAAGACTTTAAGGGTAAGCTCTGCACCAGATGGCTAGGTCCTTATGAGGTAGATCCAGCCTTTGACAATGGGACTGTAAATTTGGTAACCATTGACAGTGCAAGGACATCATTACTTGCAAACGGGCACTGTCTTCAGTTGTATCACAAACCTACCTCGAAGGATTCATTTGTCAACATTGTCACAAACTTGGATCTACAGACTACGGGAATAGGGAAAAGCCCCCTTGTGCTACAAAAATTCAAATTTTTCCAATAAGTGTAACAGCTGAAAACCACCTGGTGGCAGCAGTTACACTGTCCAAAAAAAAATAATAATAATAATAACAATAATATGGCTATGAAAACCTTTCTCAGGCGCAGACAGACGCTTTTGTAGCAGTTGAAAAACACCTAGTGGCGGCTGTTACACCCTCTGTAACAACATTTGTTATTCTAAAGTATATCATGTGATAAGTGTTGTTACACGATATTTTGTTCTTTATCTTTTTGAAGAAATTAAATTAATATATATCATTTGTCTTGGCTGTTACACTTGTAACAGCCGATGACTTTTTAGGAATAAAACGAGATATTCTATTGTAATAAACAGCAAAAACATCACCGTAAGCCTCGTCATTAGATTTAAGTTCGCACATCTCGATGCCCAAGGATGATTTGACGTCGCATCGCCCATTACTTCATCCCACGTCACCCAAGTACGTCATCAAAAAGGTAGTATTGAACTCATTTTATTTTGTAATTATGGCAACTTAACATGACTATTGATGGTCGAGGACGGTTGTCATAATTAAGCTAGGGGGGAACGAATCACATTGTGACATGACCGTTGCATGATTTGTAATTATTTGAAAAATCTAGCAATTAAGGCATGTAACCTGGTGGTTATCGTTATTTAATGTCACATCATACCAAAACGGGTAAGGGCACTATTGATGAGACCTCCCCATGACTCACCATTAAGGAAAAATTCATTGAGCAATACGAACCATGCGTGTCAAATCTTAATACAAAATCTTCACCTGCGCCACCCTGCCACCCTATCATTTACCCCTGCTGGAAGCACTGAATCCCCATTTAGAGTGTTCGGAGAGGAGGAAGATAGTAGTACAGGCTGAAACAGCTACAGTGTGTGCCGGAGGCAAGGATAAGTAGGTGAAATAGCACCGAATTGCATAGGCAATGGGAGGAGCAGCAATACGTCACGAGCCAGGGTCTATAGAAGCCCTGGAAGGTTGCCATGAAGCATGTCAAGTTTTCAAAGCTGCAGGTTGGTTCAAATTCTTCCGAGATTGGAAGGATCAAACAATGGTGTGGGCATGGAATTCGCAAAGAACCTGGAAAGAAATCAGATGGAAGTCAAAGGATTGAAATTGGAGGTCTTGGAAGAAGTTATCACCAGAGTAACAGGATTGCCAATAGAAGGGAAGAGATGGTTTACTAGGAAGGTTAATGACCCCTCACTGAAAGGGGATTTTCTTCACGAAAGCGAATCGTTGGTTAAGAAAGGTAGGGGAATTGATAGGTTTTCACTCCCACAGCCATGGGCAGATGTTGCTCTCTTCCTCATTAAGTACATTACTTGTGAGGGAAGGGCAACAATTGTGTTTAATTACCATTTCCCATTGCTGAACCATCTCTGCCATCAGCAGTTGATCAACCTTCCCTATTTCTTGTTGGGAAATATTAGACACATGGCTACGGTTGTGAAAACAGTTGCACATCCAGAAAGGTATGTTACGAACCATGGCCTTATTAAACTCATTTTAAAGGATGCCTTTAGCTGACAGGGCAAGAATTGGGAAGAATTAATGCGGAAAAGGCCTAGGACCACTCGCAGAAGGAAAACAGAGATGGCTAGGGAAACTCCAGACGTGACAAAGGAGCAACCCCAATCCTCGACAGTGAGGGTCATCAAGAAGTCGGTTGACAAACCGATTGGAGATAGAAGGCCGAAGCAGAGAATAAGGGTTAGTGGGCACCCAGAGTCCCCATCCATGTTGAGAAAGGACAAAGAAGTAGTCGAGCAGAAGGACGAGGAGCAAGCTTAGCCAGAATAACCTCCTTCACCTGGTAAGAGCGAAACCCAGTCTTTACTATTGAAATTGAAATTTTAGAAAAAAGAAATTAAAGAATTGAGGGAAAAAATAGCAATAAGAAAGGCAGAGCCAAGATCCCTAGGGCTGGATACTTTGGTAGAGGCCGTGGACAGGGCCAGAAGGGGAGAAATCCCGGGCACTCTGTGCATAGCCTGTGCGGAGAAGTTGGTGGAAGTTGGATTCACAGTCTGTGCAGCAGACACTACCTCGAGGGGGATTCAAAATGAAAAGTGGGAAGCTGTTACACCAGAACCTATCGAGGACGTTGTTGATACACAAGAAGAAGCAACCGAGACAGCACAATCCACAGGGAGTGATAAAGTAATGGATACACATGAACCCTTGGCTGACACTATTGTTTCACCAGGAACAGCAGTAGAGGAGGAAATTAGCCAAGAGGAGGAAGAGAAAGATAATATCCATGAGTCGATGGTCACTGCTGTTGTTACACAAGAACCAACAGCAGAGACCGAAGTTGGTCCGAAGGAAAACGATGAACAGAAGCCTGCGAATATTACTACTGCCACACAAGAACCAACAGTAAAAATGGAAGTTGACCAGGAAAATAATGAAACTGTGATAAAACCCATTGACGAAGCTGTTGTTACACAAGAACCAGTAGCCGAGGTGGGACAGTTTCACCCTCAGGAGGATGCTACTCCTTTAATTGATGATGCATGCGGGGGAATGTCGAGTCCTGTTGAAGGATGGTGTTCTGAGAAATTGTTGTTATTGGCAGAGTTGCAAAACTAGAAGCAGCTCGCACTCTCTCTGCAGGAGGGATTGATTCCACTCAAGACACATAAGAGAATGATGGATTCCTTGAGAGAAAAATGATTAAAATAAGAATGGGAAAGAGAAGAGGAGGCACGGAGGCATAAAGAAATTATGAAGAAAAAGGATGAACAGCTGCACCAACTGCATAGGGAGGTCTCTGACCTGATGTTTGATAAGACCAAACTCCATGACCTTGCTCTAAACCTAATAGCATGCAGGCGGTTGTCCCCTTCATACCCTATGTTCCTGTGGGAATGTTACTACTTATTCCAGTTAAGGGCAGTTTGTGAGAACATGTCCTATATGAGTTCTTTAACCCACACGTTTTTGGAAATTTTCTGTTCCTGTGATTTTGATGATCAGAATTTGTTGTGCAAGTTGTTCTTGCACAATATGATGTGTGAACATGTGAGCACGAGGATGGTGTCAAGTGTCATTTCTTTCATGGGAGACTTGTAGTTGCGGGCATTCCTCTCATTTATGAGGAATCATATTGAGTGGCAACTAGCCAAGAAAACAATAGAGACCAATGAGGAAAAGACAGCATTGTGGGTCAGGGCTGAACCAGGAATGGATTACGAACTCCTGCAAGAGTTCAAACAGTTCCTAAGAAATCCAGAAATCAGAGATCAATCGGTCATTTACAGAAGGATAATTATGAGGATTTGCCTCAACTTGTTTGTAAACATGAGGAGCTAAGCACTAGTCGAATGTCTCAAGTGCACTGAGGCCTGTAGTGTAGAATTGCAGGAAGGAGACCCCTTTGAGTATAATAACTTTGTGGCTGCTATTACACGGGTGCCAGAATATGCTCAAATTGTACTGACACTGGGGGCGTTCTAGATTGGCCTCGGGTTCAAATTCCCTTTGATCTGTTGCCATTGGAGGAGTATCAGCCTAATTATCAGTTGTGCGATTATGAAGAAGAATCTTGGCGACGTGAGTTAATGGCCGATCAAAGATTCAGAGCTCCGTGTGATGATACTATTGGTGCCTACAATTTCACAGATTTGCACAATAGAAGGAACTCAGATTCTGCATGGGGACATGCAGTTGCTTCAGTTGGAGGGAGATGTTGGGTGCGGTTTTTAACTTATTTTCTGCACATTCTTTCCCCTATTTTGACCTTTCTGTCCTCCAAGCGTATGCCCTTATATGGCCAAACTCTCTGTTTTCTTACCTTTTTAATCCATTTTACTGTCATGTTACTTTGTTATATTTTACCGAATAATACGAGGCTTTATTCGTTTTTGTGGCTAACTGGGGGAGCATTGAAGGAGCACTCTGGAAAGTTCATCTTTTTCAGGTGTTGGCTCGCGCGAATGAAGCTATGAATCAGACAGGCAGCAAGGATTAACTACAGGAAAGGGTAGAACAGTTCACTGTTACACCCTAAGAGATGTTACAAACCGTTGATATATACTAGGTGTTGTTACAGGTTGTTGTTGCTACAGATTGTTGTTACACATTGGATGTTGTTATATGTTGTTGTTAAACATTGGATGTTGTTACACCTTTCATGGATCCACCGTCACATCAACAGTGATGTCGTTAGTTATGTTGCGTCATCCCGAACCACCATTTGCTCAATGTTGTTGCACCGAAGCTGGAAATGTGGGTATTATTCCACATAATAGCTGTCAGCAGTAGGATTGTTTATTTTTGAAGCAACGAGACTCAAGAAGTTGCAACCGATGTATATTTATTTAGTAATAAGGTGTAACTTCTTTATTTTTTATCAACATGAGAATCGAGAGATTATCATGACTGATCTGCTTTCTAATTTTTGGGTTGTAATAATTATAAAAGACTCAACTTTTTATGTATTAGCAAACTGCATATAGAAGAGTATCGTTACTATGTTTCTGTAACCCTGAACTTATTCAATATCAATTGGCACGGTGATGTTATTACTTTCCAACTGATTCGTTAATCACTTTTTGTGTTCTTCCTGCACCCTGTTGAGGAGGAAGGGCCCTCCTCTTTGGCGGGGATTGAAGTGATTAGGTAGTGTACATTTCAGTTTAGTTCATTGATTTATGGTTTCTCATTGTTGTTGTACAAATCGTGGATTGCATTCGTTGTTGTTTCTATTTATCTTGTGTTGTTAGACAGAGTTAAACAACAGATTAATAATAACTAGCTGGAATAGATGTTAGTTCTTGTGTGGCACGCCTTTACTTCAATAGCTGCGAGTTTTGATTTAATTCTGTAGAGTGTTTTTTTTGTATCTACACACATGGTTTGATTTAGCAATCTATATCAACGACATCTTTTACAGTTTTTCTGCATTTTCTTATGCTTGGCTGGAGTGTACCAACACAGACAATGCGAACTCCATTGAAATAGCAATACCTACCCTAGGTTGACAATTAATATTGCAATTTGAGTCAATTAAGGTTGATTAAAACAACACTACAGTAGGCATAATGTCAGATGCCCAAATAGGGTTGTGATATAGTGATGAGGCAGTAGGCATACCTGAAACCAATTGAGCTAAAGTTAAGTAATTATGCGGTAACTCAGGATGAACATTGGTCAGAATGCTTCCCATGTAAGGGAAACCTTCAAAAGGGAAAGGATATTCCTTCTCCTTGACCATGAGTGGAGTGGAAACTTCCGAGTGACCCGGAGAGGAGACTGGGATTTCGCCCTCTAATTCCATGGGTGAAAACAGACAACGACGGACTACCGAAGATTTTCGAGGCGATAATTCCAAAGGAATACCCGGCTGATCATACACATTGTACGGACACTGAGGTGATATCACAACAGGATCAAACAAAGGATTCAGAGGATAAAAAACTAGTCTAAGTTGACCTTCAAAAGTCGGAGGACTCTCGAGAGTCTAGATAGGATTATCTGGAGATTCTGTGCCAATGTCAGAAAGTGACCCAGTATCTGAAGGGGGAGGACAAGATGAAAAAGGTTGAATACTCAAAACAATTCCAAGCTCAACACCTTGGTCATCAAGTGACTACAGAAATTTAGGAAAAGGCTCCTCAGACAATCTTTCAAACAGAGGAGAGGAAGAGGAACTAGGAAAACCAATTGGTTCAGCCACGATGATTTTGTCTCAAATAACTAGAAGAGAGATTGATTTCAAGGCTTTAAATCGTATTTAAAGGTATACTCATGATGTGGTCTATAAAGACTAACATGGATGTTATAAGATCGTGGGAAACAATTTTTTTTAAGACGCAAAAACAAACTGGTGCTCTTTCATGTTTTAAGAGTCGAGAAAGAAGCAAAGGTGACTCTATCACTTTCGGTTTGAAACGAGCTCAAAGGGACAAGCGCTCAGGTGATCTTTTATATGTAGGGAGTCAAAAAGATCAGAATGACTACTAAGGATGATCTAGGCAAAAAGGATTACCAGGTAACCGTGAACTGCAGAATACCTCCCGGCAAACTAAGAAGTACAGGCAGGAAATCTCCCTGAATGTTGTGTTCGGTGTATCACATTTACAAGGTGGAAAACTCGGCTTCCTATGGATAAAGGATTGAAACCTAGTGGGGTATCCCTTTATATACGCGACGGTACGGGGAGCACAAGTCCGTACTAGCATTGTCTAGTGCCGAAGTGAACGACAACTACTAGGTTTAAAGACGTCAGAACATGTCTCTAGCCTAGACCTTCTAAAATGTGATCGTTAGGTTTCAAATGCGCCTTAGGTTAATTGAATACATTTTAGAGTTTATCTTGAAATTATGTCTCGGTTTTTAGGCCTTATCAATGTGACTCGAAAAGCACCTATATGCAGCTAAATGAGACAAGAACCTTTTAATTCGATGAATTGTTTATACTAATGAGAGTAGAAAATACACTCAAATGCAACAAAACAAGCAATCAAAAGCAAAATGACCTTTTCACTATTTCGCTTTTGAAAACAAAATGATGAAAAACTCTTTCCAATTCCTAACTTTCTTATCAAACGCACTTCAAGTAGTCCTTTCACTAGTAAAGAGAATTCATTTCTTTTCGAATGCAAATGACGATGTAACTCTAGTCTTCAATGATGCTAACTAATGTAACATATTGATTCAACAAACTAGAATTATGTATTTTTCAATGAAATGACGTAATGAATATTTCACAAACACATTACATTTCAATTAAACATTCCCAATACAATCAATCCCAAGCAAATGCAAAGCACAAAAGAGAATTCCTTTCAAACCAGTGAAGCAAAAACTCAATCAATAATAAGATGAGCAATGTGATTTTATGCTTGAAAAGAGACACTAAAACAACAAACGAAACTTTTCAAACTTTTTAAATGGAAATCAAAGCAACAAAAGGACTAACAAATGAAATACAAAGAGCAACCTTGACTATCGACTTGACTTACTGAACACACAAACAAGTGAATGGATGATGACCTAGATGCCCTAGGGTTACGAACCATCCAAGAAACCAAGTGAAGAAAATGTAAATCAAACAAGCATACAAACCAAGCTAAAAGAGCTTCCCAGTTAGAGAGAACACAGTCAAAACAAGCTGAGAGACAGATATCAAAAGGGCAAGACACACTGGCTATGATCTAGTGGAAACCATGATCTTCACCTACAGGAATCGGCATGACTGCCTAACTAACAGCAAGCACCAGAAAGGGGGTCGTCGCGACTTTTTTTGAGAAACTCCCACTGATTGGCGCGACTATCAGAAAAATAAACGTGCTGATTGAGGATTCAAGGAAAAAAAATAAAAATTTTCAAAGGCTAAAACCACACTTGCCACTATAAATTTCAGGCTCAAAGCAGTAAACCAGGAAAAGCAGAGAGCACTAAAGGGAAATGGTGATACTAGAAAAGTTCACACAAAACCATAAAATGACAATCAATCAAATAGAAGGATTGGCTCCCCAACAGAGTTGCCAATTTGTGGTGCGGGTAAATTCTCAGTGTGGACATAGATAATTCCTCTAGCCGGAGAGAGCGGGTCTGGCCACAAACAAACAATCTATGGAAAATCTCCTTAAGCTAGAATCAAATAAGAGGGCCTACCTCTTAGAACGATATTTTTCTTGGTGATGATTCTGCTTCCTCACACCAAGTATCTTCTGTTTCCTTCTTTTGAATACCTGAAACAAGCAAACAAACAAAAACAACAAACGTGATAGCATACAATATTGTATTCAGCCTACTTAATAGGTCAAGGAACATTAAGCCATAAAGATGTAAAATAACACTTCATGTAGGAAATCAATCAATAGTTGTATTTATATAAATCAGAAAGAGATTACAATCGGTGCCTTGAAGTTGTTGGTCTCCTTCAGTGTATCTAGGTTCCCACACTTCTGCTAGCACTTCATGGATATCCCCAACAATGGAAGTTTTAAGGCCTCTTCCCTCTAGTCTCAAACCAAACCAAAACACACTATTCTCCCTCAAACATACACTAAAAAGCTACAAGCTATAGATGTCTTGATGATCATTCAAACTCACTCCAAAACTAGTTTAGCTTGGGAAAATAGAGGTCTATATAGCTTGGATGGATGGGAGATGGTTCCTCTCATCATGGGAGAAGGTCATATCTCTTGAGTTTGTTCCATCCTAATAGGGGAAAGGAGCCCAAACTGACTTCATCGGCTCCATCCAGCCCAACCATCTACCAAACTTCCGTTACGAAGCTTCTAAAGCTAGAAGCTTCGACACCATATTTAAAAAAAACTTGCCAAAGAGGATCGGCACGACTGGAAAAGGGCTCAGTCGCTCTGTACGACACTAAGGCTAGTTTTAATCTCTACAAATCGATGCGAGGAGGAAACTGGTCAGTAGCGCCAGTCTTGTAAACTAGGATAAAAGGAAGATTCTTTGGAAATGATGCAAAGGGGAATTATTCTACTCATGAAGAGGGACATACTGGGAGTTTCTTCATGATGGGAAAGCATGTCGGGTTCACTGCAGATGTCCTCTAGGATCATGGATGGGGAGTACAGGGACAGTGACAAAATGTTGTGTAACACTATTATTCATAATTATTTGACATATGTGCACATTACTACACTAATCGACTAGCATCTATCATGTATGTAACCATAACATCAATAGAATGAAATTCATACACATAACCATAATTCATATAACAATCCTTCACCTACATACATGCATGCCCAACATACAAACCTATATGATGACATGCTCTTTCCTCGAGGCCCAATGTTGCAACTTCACTTTGTGATCTGCATCTACTGCTCCATCTCAGCCAACACATTAGCATCACAACATACCAATATCATCATGATGACCTAAAATGCATACAATGACCTCAAAATGTATGTTTGACCTACTATACATGCATAACTATAACCAAGACAATGCATGCATAATATCATATGGACACTGACATGCATAAAAAATGCATATACAACTGACATGCATTCATGACTAAAGCATCCCAACAATAACATCATAAACCTTCACATTGCGACATCACTACAACCATGATCAACACCATGCAAATGCAACAAGCCTAAGGAACACATATGCAATTGACATGAATGCATGACCAACACATAGCCTGTAACCCCCTCCTACCACATCTACCCAAGCAACGGCCCAGCTCAGGTAAACATGTGACGATAGGCCACTATGATATGATTCGACCTCCTAAGTCATGTTAAGGAAGTGGAGTCGACAGAAACACACCATAAAAATAGTAATCATCAGCTACAAGACCCTCAGGAACCAATCCAATGCTTCAGACAGCTTGCTTTGGGGTCCCACTGAACTTTTGGGTGACTTAAGCCTCATTCACTCTCATGATATAGGCATGAGGGCGACCAGAAACCCAAATTCTCTCTCTCAACCTTTCCTGCCAGCGACCAGAAACCAAAACTGTCACGTTATGCCAGCAACTCCGAGATTTGAGCCACTTTTTTAAGCCCATATCCCAGGTCACTGCCCAAAACTGAACCATCTCTCAAATCAGCAAAATAACATGGAAATGACAATACTAAATCAAATACTTATTCAATACCTTGACTGGACCCCTGCTAGCCATGACAGACATTTCATAAAGCATATTGCAAATGTGTAATGTAAAGGTATAATTAACAGTTTTGAGCATAGGGGTCTCATAATTAGCTAAGAATCACTAAGAACCATTGATGCCTCAACACATCAACTGCCATTCCATCCATTAGGTCATAGATACATTTACCATCAATTACAAGTAAAAACGTGATGAAAGCCACACATGGTTGTTGTCATAAAACATATACATAGCCAACATAATAGCAACAAAAATACTCATGAAAGTACAGTCATATAGACAACATATAATCCATAAAAATTATCATAGAAATACAAGGATAAATACCCTTTCATTAATGATGCAAAATCCAAACCCATGATGGACTTCCACATTCCACCCAACCGTAGAATGGTTGAGCCAAATCTCTCTTCAGTTATTCACCCATGTGCCATATTCCAAGCATGAATGTGGGATCTCATAGAACACAACAATCAAAACTCATCCAAGGCTTCCAGAGGCCATCCACCTCAACCCATCAAACAGTGATTCCACCTCATGGTCGTACATCACAAAACCATCATCATATTGGTCCCCATCCAAGCCATGCAGGGCTTCCAAAGCGTTTATTCCAACCAACGCTTCCACGACTAGTAACTCAACCCAAAATTATCGTTAGGATTCCAGAGCGTTTGTCCAACCAAGGCTTCCAGGACCATTAACTCAACCCAAGTTGTTACAGGGCTTCCATAGCATTTGTCCAACCAGGGCTTTCAGGAGCTAATAACTCAACCCAAGCTAAGGAAACATGAGAACCAAACAAAAACAAACAATGAAAGTAAACCCACAATCACCATGGATATCGAGGAAATTGAAAGGGTAGTAAATCCACTGTCAATCTAGGCAACCCTCCATGCCAGTGACAGATCACAACCAATAAATCACATGCATGTGCCATGTATGCCAAAACTAGTGAAGGAAACATACATGCAACTCAGTACCTGCAATAAAATCTAATGTATCCACTGATCCTGATGCCTCCTTGCACTTTCCTACTCTTCCTTTACCTTCTTGCTCCAAAAATCCAAGTATGCTACACCCACCAAGAGTGCTCCAAGAAAACTCT
>APFE030479183.1:0-39168 GCA_000404065.3 Pinus taeda
TTTGACATGAAAATATCCCAAAAATACTCAAAAACATCATTTCTAATGTATTTTTAGGTCAAAATAGTGTTATAAATAATAAAATGGTAAAAAATAAATTTACTTTTCACTTTTTACCTTGTGAGTTCACTGTTGGAGGGTTTTTAGTGCAAAGTTCAGCTGCTGATTGCGATCGATCCAGGAGGCCATTCGAGCCGCCGTCTGCTGATCCATGTGGATATTAGTGGCCACCTGCCAATTCCATCTGGACCCCCATCATTGTTTCTCTCAGCATTTTCAGTTTCCTTAATTGTAGCACCATTTACTATTTTTAGCAGTTTTTCGGGTCCTGAACTTCCGGAGCCGTTTTGAGGCCCTAAACGACGTTTTTTTGGGGAATCCAGGGGCAACATGGGTCCATGCAATGGAATGATGTTTCCTGTTCCAACAATGGTAGTTCTCGGATAGATCTTTCCAACGAGCTATCATACGCGTCAAACGGAGATCGTATGCCAAAGTTACAACCCCGGGAAATTGATGTACCAATTTACCCGAAACGGGGCCCACAATTTGGCGTTTCATATTCTAAGGGTCGGATTTGGAATGTGAAGGGTTTTCCATTGTTTCTCAATAATAAATAAGCCTTCGAGCCTCAGTGTAACACAAGTTCGGAACAGTTCAGAGACATGTAGCCGCACATCTCTTCTCAGAGATAAGCTACCATTGTCCTAGCTGGTTTATTCCCAATTCTGGTTGTAAGCATATTTCAGTATTTTCCATTAATGAAATGAAGTGTTATTTCTGCTGCATCTCTTTATTTATGGTCATCGCATCTCTGTATTTATGGTTATCTCTGTAATCTATTGCGTTCCTGTTTAAATCCGGATCATGAAGGGGATGAAGAAATATTTGATGTTTGAGCTGTTGAAGGGGTTGATGGGGGAGAAGAGACTGCAGATCTCTAATCAGATATGGTGGGTTGCATGGGAATGGTGGGAATAAAAGGAGGCTTAGTAGGAATTTTTGAACCAGACACAACAACGGATGAACCAAGAGTAGCAGATGCAGATTCTAAGAACTTGAGAATATTGGTAGCCACAATTGAATTTTGAAGATTTAGAATGTAATAATCAATTGATCTATTTGCTCTTTTAGTTTCAAGATATTGAACAAACTCCGGATTTAGAATAGTAGCACCAACTGCACTTTTAGACTTACTTTCAAACAATGATAAATGAAAACATTCATCAAATGGGAGATCTTCAAGATATTCAAAAAAAATTGAGCATGAATGAGATCTAAACACAGGAAATATAGAACTTTCTTGACGAAGAATTTTTGGAATGAGATTTGGGTTTTCATACACGGGATCAGGATCAAGATCAAGATTGGCTCTAGTTTATCGTCTAGAAGCCAGTGTGTTGAATTATTCCCAAAAATCAAATTGAAATTACAATCTTGTCAACCTACTAAATTCTAAACTCATCATCCAAAAGTCTAGAATTATGTAATGTACTGGGGAAATTTGCAAGTCAGATGTTCAGTTTATAAAACTAAACTGGAGATTGACTGAAGCAAGATTCATCTACTTATGCACTTGCAGAGAAAGAGCAATTTGAAGGCTAACTAGCTAACTTCAGGCTTCGTTTGTAGTTTATAAAGTAAACAATGTTAACGAAAAAACAAACTTTTCTTCCCCAGTATGGTCGCCACTATGTCAGGGCCTAAATCTACCTCAGGCTGAGAAAGGGAGGTCTAGGGTAACATCAAACCATGCTTAACCTGGTAGCTAGCCCTACTAGGCCGAGAGAGGGCTCTCTCCTTGTCAATCTCAATGAAAATTTATCAAGGGAGGCTTGAGATGACTGATATAAAAACTAATTTTAGGCTAGGTGTGTTTGCTCAAAGGAAATTCATTCATTTTAGTGGTTGGTTGCTGGATCAGATGAGGAAGGCAGCTTTGGGTCCAGGAAATGAACACAGATTTGAAGAGGTTTCTTTGGGGTGAGGTAGGCAAGTGTTTTAGCACTTTGAAATTAGTGTAATGGTGAGTCTAAATACTAGCGAGGAGTTGGAGAGGGCATGCAAGTGTCATGAGTCCTCTTCAAACAGTAGAAAACATATAAAACTAAATAAACCTCAAGGTAGAGCATTGAAACAACAACGAATTCCACCTTTCAAACTTGATTCATTTAGCTATGCAGAGAGAGAGAGAGAGATGATGGCACACATAAACATAATATCAACTGAATTACAAAGAAGAAAACAATGCTAATTCACATTACCACAAGAATCCCACAAAATGCTACAAAACCTTGGTTTATTTCCTTGCCAAACTGCTGAAGTGATGTACAAAGTAGCTCAATGCATCCACAAGAGTCCAAACTTGACAAATTACTAAGAAAGTACAAGAAATAGGCATCAAACCACCCATGAGTCAAGGAGCTGTTTCAACAAGATCTAAACTAGGAACTGAAAAATAGGTTGTCGAACAGCTTGCCTCTAAAACTAAGGAAACTGATTCATTTAGCTCAAAACCACCTAAAACTGATGTACCTACCTCCTTAAGTAAATTTTCATCATTTTTACATCAAAGTACATAAATTTACATCATATTACATCATGAATTTGACCATGAGAGAGAAAAATTCAAACTGGTAGAAAACTAGGCGAAAATTTCAGTTTTTGAGCAAAATTGGCAAAATTTTGCCTCATGCGCAGCGCCTTTTCAAAGCTGCTTTTGAAGGCCTTCCCCTTGACCAAATTTTCTCCAATACAGCTTGTTGTAAATTTATACCTGTATACTTTCTAAGACAAGTAAAATTTTTGAATTTGGTGTCCATTCTCCCCTCCAAAAATCAGTGTTCCTAAGACAGCTTCCTGTGGGTCCAAAAAGTGGCAGAGAGGGCATTTTTGAGGCCTTTTTTGCCCTTTAGGTGACCCAAATCTCCTCCAAAATTCATGAAATTTTTTGGGTTTTCATATTTTTCATGAGGAATCCAAAAATGTAAGCCATTCCTCAAAATTCCTTACCAATGCAATGTGCAGTGCTAGTGGCGCTGTGCATCAGAGGGAAATTTCTGTATTTTACAATTAAAAATTAGGAAATGACAAAACGTTCTCCAAAATTCTTCAAAATTGGCAAGAAGCAAGCTTATTAGTTTCTTTTCTGGGCCAAGGAATCTTCAGCCAATATTCTAAGTTTTTCTTTCTCCTTTCTGGCTTTTAAGGCTCTCCTTAGCTTGGCTTTTAGGCTTCTTATTCTTGTCTTGTAGATTTTGTTTCGGGCGAAATAGTGAGAGGCCATGTGGCACAATATGTTCTTCTCCTTATTAGCCTTATAAAGAATCTTCTCAAGGAGGATATTCACTCTTTCCAACCATGATTCTCGGTCAGCCTCTATTTCTTGCTCTAGTGAAGTCAGCCCGACTTTCCTTCTTTTTTCCATTTGTTGGTTTTCCTTTATGGTTTGAAGCTCCAGAATTGTTTGTTTGTCATCCAATTACTTGTTCTGCTGCTCAAGGTAATTAATGATCCATTTAGCCCTCCCAAGGTCAAGTGATAAGGCTTGGATCTCGGCTTCTTTCTCCTTGATGATCACATCCTTGAGCCTTGAGCTTTGGGAGCCCAAATCAGTGTCCTCTTCCTCAATCAAAATGAAATCCCTATCTTGGCCTTCAGAAGGCCCTACATCATGCAATGGTTGCTTTCCTCAGTTTTGTACCTAGTGTGTTGAAGAAGAAGGCAAAGCCCCTTTCACCCTAGGTGAAGATAACATTTCCTGTTTTCCGTTGAAGAGAACGAGACCCCTTCCACCCCTGGTGGAGATAATACTCATTTGGTAGCTGCAAAAAAGTATTCTTGTCCCCTTTTCATAAATTATAAACACATGAATGTGAGCCTCTTTAGTTATGCTTTCATGCTCTCATTATTTCTTGAAAGGTCCAACTTCCTCTTGAGGTTCTGTAAAAATTTTAGGCCCCTTGAAAATCTCATGGGAAATGAAGTTTTCCCATGGCACTCCCAACTGAGTGAGCTGATGAAAAACAACAATCTTGATGAGAGCAAAGTGATAAATGCTATTAAGCTGCTATGGGTATGGTTTCCTCTTTGCAAGCACAGTCATCCTCTCTATGTTTTTGCAAATGAAGTATGGTATACTCATCATTCTAACCCTAGTAAAATGTATGAGCAATCTGATGTGATAGGAATAAAGTCTAGAGGACCTTCCCTCACATGTGAAGTATTTATTGATGAGTTTCATTAATGGCACACACTGGTCCTCCAAAAATTAAAAGGAAACATCCTGCCCAATTGACTATGATATTTGGCTTTATTGTAGGGTTCATATTTCTGTTTACTGATGTTTGGTCTTTTGTTCCATATTTCCCCCACATCTGGCATCCTAGTTGCTTTTGCAATAATGGCTAGTGAAAGAGTGAAATTGATGCCAGCAAGTTGCACCCTATTGTCCTCCATGTTGATGAAAAATTGCCTAGCCAATTCATGGTGATACTTAACACTCTCAACTAGCTCACAAAACTCAAAGCAAGATTGATATCTGAAACAAGTGGTGGCAAGAGGGCATGCAAGAAGTTCAACAATGCTAATAGGCTCTTCTCTGATTATTTTCCCACCCTTGTGAGGTCTCCTAGGTTGTACATTCCTGTCCCCTGAACTGTCACTTTGTGTTTCTTCCTCATAGCTTGAGTCATTATTTCTTGCCATAGTGCCTGTCTTAGGAAAATGATGAGATGAAGATATGATGAAAAATGGTGATGAAAAGGACAATGGTGATGAGTATGAAGAGATTTTACTCTTGGGAAATGAAATTGGGGAATGAAGGGAATGGTTTTGGGAAATTAGGGTTTTGTGAGGGATTTAGGGTTTGATGAGGGAAATAATTGCTTTAGGGGAGTCGGATATGGGAAAATGGGATAAATGGAGTGTATGAAGGTAATAAAAGAGTGAAAAGGGGTTTGATGTTGCTTTTGTGAAGATGGGATGAAAATTGCACAATAGATTGGAAAACAATGAAGAAAAACTAGGGTTTCATTTTCCACATGCAATATTTATGAAAAACACCAATGTGACCTCAAATTCAACCTTAGGAGGATGATTACATACTTGTAGAATGAAAATATAGCAAATTTGAGGGTTATGGCATGATTTGGAATGATTTAGAACAATTTGAACTAATGTGCAACACACTGGGCCCAATGCGCAGCGCCCTCCTCATGCGCAACACCAGTTCAAAATTACACTGTAGTTCTACCTCTGATGTGCAACGCATTACCTCTGATGCGTGGCATCGGGCCAACTTGCCTTGAAAAATAGGTCTTTTGTCTCCTTGGCTCCCAAATCACGATTTTTTCTCTCCAAGAGTGTTTTTGCACAATGAAATGATAAAGAGGACCTCTTTCACTTTAAATATGAATGACTTTAATTTTTTACTCATCTCAAACCCATTTTTCTAATGTCAAAGTCACTTTTGGTTTTGCACTCTGTTTTTCCATTGAAATTGACTTTTCTTCATCATTTGATAAACCGATGCATTGATGCTTGTGTTTTTGCTTGTAATGGCTAGAGTTGGCAAGGTGAGATAGGGCAGCAACTCTGAACTTATTACATATGGAAAAACTTATAATTACATAAAATTTTGTACATAGAAACAAAATCTTTGTTTTCACCTCAAAATAGCGTTTTGAGGTAAAAACCACTTATTGAGTATATCATCATTGATATTTTGATTTTGTGAACTTATTAGACCTCCTCATGTGCTTGCTGACCCTTTATTGAGATTTTTGCTGACCATGGTGACAAACCCTAGACCTAATGAGACTTGTTATCACTTAAGAATTCTAATTCCCAAAGTGCTCACATTAGTTTGATGGTAAAGATTTGGTGCTAGTCTAGGTTTGAGTTTTTGTTTGCCTTAGAGTCTGAGTCTTAAGAGTCTACTATGCATTCTCATTCACCATTGGTCTCATAATTCACACAATTTCCATGTGTCAGCTTTTTTCAAAGGTTATTATGTGCTACAAATCTCTTTAAGCGATTTCGTAGCGCATAAGTCAGTTTTAGGTGTTTTCGCAGCGCAACATGTTTTAGGTGATTTCGTAGCGCATAATCTAGATTTTGCACTGGCTACGCTACGAAATCGGAGATTCGTGCAATCGGCAACAAATCTTTCCTAACTGTCAATTATGTCAAATTCAATTATGTTTGAATCATCCACTGTCAGCTTATACACTCCACATATCATGTCCAACCACTTATCTCCATCATTACAGTCGCTAGGTACTCTGGTACACTCGGATTGCAAGATCCAAGAAAAGCCAAGTATTCATAGTCCTAATCATGATTGTACTCATTGCATAAGAGAAAAATCTACAAACGTTCAATTTGAATGCATTGCATATCAAGCGAGGCAGCTATCAAGCGAGGCAGAGATCAAAGATCGAGACAGTACCAGTTATCAAACATATCATTCCGTTGGAGATTCATGGAGGGGTCTGTAGAAAGAAAGAGTCACAGGTCAGGCAGGTGTTTGAGGATTGAACCTGAAGATTTAGACATAATCTTGAAGAACATAGAATTTGAGCATGCATTCAAGCAAGTTGGATGCTGTAATTTTTGCAAGAAACTCCAGGGAGGTCATGCACAAGTCACCAAGGAATTTGCCTTGAATTTCATAGGACTGAACTCAAAGGTTGGTATGCTTGAACTGCAGGTCTCACCAGACATAATATCCACAGTTACGGAGATTCCAAGGGGGAAAGAAACTTGGTTTAAGAATTTCAAATTTGATATGAACCCATGTAAAGAATTTCTGAAGCACGCGTTCTTTAACTCCGATTTAAACAAGTCCGTTCCTAGGAGTTATGTCAAGGATTCGTATGCCAATTTGCTTACTTGCATACAAAAGTACCTTACTTGTGAAGGGAGATATAATAAGGTGTATTAATATCATTTTAAACTTCTGTTTCATTTCACAGGGAAGACAACTATTGATTTACCTTTCTACTTATTCCGTAGCCTAAGAAAAATGTGTGACAAGGTGCAGTTAAGGAAAGAGGCTTGTGAGACTTAATTGTTCCACCATGGATTGGTTAAGTTGATTGTTCTGAATGAACTCCAGAAGGTAGGTAGAGATTGTCTCATGTTCATCTTCATGTCTGGTTTCAAGAACGAGACTGGTCTTAGTCCTCAAAATACAAAAGATTTGCCAGCAACAATTGATCATCAGGCAGAAACAAGATCCAGGAGGTTTATAAAGGTGAAGGCTAGGAAACAGGTAAGGGAACCCACCAAGCCACTGATAATCCAAGATACACCCCAACAATCCCAGAAAGAGAAAATTCAAATCAGAGAGAGTGCACTTGAATCACCCACAGGTGAAGTAGTCCAGAGAAGAATGACAAGAGGCAAATTAGCTAAGGAAAAGGGAAAAGCAGTGGTGATTGAAGACACCCCAGTTTCAAAGGGAAGTCTTAATGACATATTGCATGCAATTGATATTGAAGAGTCTCCCCTGGTTCAAGCAAATGTGATAGAGTCAGGAAAAGACAAGGCTAAGAGAAATAAAGCCTCGAAAAAGCTCAAGTTTGATGATTCGGTTGATAAATTTGTCTTTAGGCCAAGAATACCCATAACAAGGAATTTCAAAGACATACAGGAGATACTGCCAGGAGTAGATGAAACAGAGGAGATAACACAGTCTCATGAAGGAAAAGATAAAGGTAAAGGAGTTACCCTTCAGGAAGAAGATAGTGTTGAAGAGTTGAAAAGAAAGTTGGAATTGGCAAACTTTGAAATTGCTAGACTGAAGAAAGCCTCCAAAAAACATGCAATCAAGGAATCTTATTTTAACCAAATGCAAGCTCGGTGGGAGGACAAAACATTTCAAATACCAGAGGTGGTCTACTTTAATGTTCAATTCCGTAGCTAGACTATCCCTGCAATAAAGGAGGCACAATTCATCAGAAAGGTCAATACAAAGCTGAGAGCTGGGACCAGAGTCATGAAGAAGAAAAATGAGGACTTAAAAATGCAGTTAGCCTAGCAGAAAAAATCTCCTTAAGGAAGTCACACAACAAAAAAGGTTATGTTCCAAATTTTGATGGTTTTTCATTGTTATAATTTTTCTTGAGGAATCATACATTTCCACTCAATTTTGAAAAGCTTTGGAGCAGTTGAAAAGGATGTTTGAATATAAAGAAGCTAAAGATAGCAAATTTTTGATATTAGGCTTGTTTTGGTGATTGCATAGCAGTTTTGTAGTGCGCTACGAAACTACTGAAGACAATTCCTAACGCACAACAGTTTCGTAGCGCACTAAGAAACTGCTGTAGCTACATAATTCAAACTCAGTCAACCACTTTTGAAAGACCGGGGCGAAATTTTTGAAAAAGGAATCTCTTCCAAGGATCATGTAATAGGTGTCAACATTCAATAAGGGAAGAAACAAGGGGAAGAAACATATATTCGAACTCTAAACTTTTTGTTATCAAGTGATTAGAGTTACCATAGTTCATGATATGTCAGACAGTTTGGAGGAGTTCTTGTTCTCACACATGGAAGAAGGTTGACAACACATCAAGGATGTGGCATTCTAATATATTTTGGTATAATCAAAGAAGAAGGACATGGTTCATTAGTTTCGAATATCTTTGAGGAAAACCAAAGGCAGATAAACAGGGGCAGTTTCCTACTTTTCAGGAGAAATGGAGAAGATGTGACATTAAATACCAGTAGGCAGCTACAAACACCTACTACAGCTAAACTAAAAGAGACCACTTGTCAAAGAACGAGAATTGATTGTAATTAATGCTATTATTAGCATGATATGGAGTTAGACTCCTATTTGCCTTAGATCTCTAAAAATTCTAGTTAGCAGTTTGTTACATTTAATAGGTAGTTAAATTGTGAATAGGTGTCATAAGAAGTAGAATTCGAATTCCCCTCATGTTGGAGGAGGAATCTCAGCCTTGTAAAATAATTCTATAAATAGGAGAAAGAGCAATGTACACAGGGTTGGAAATTTATTGAAAAAAGCTCTGATATTTGGCTTTATGTAAAGACTCTGTTTTAGTAATACAAGATTGGCTTTGCTTCTCAGGACTCAGGAGGGATTCGATGTTCAGAATATGTTGTGTTGTTCATTTCTCAATATTTGCAGTGGTATGAATGTGTAATCACTTAGAATTCACTCATAGTGCTCTAAATTCTTGTATACATTCATAGATTGTGTGGTCCTATATGCTTTTGGTATGTTCTGAATGTGTTGAATGTTGAATGCCCTGACTTCTATGCAAGGTTGATACCATTTTTATACTAAAATGATGTTGACTCCATAAGCCCAATGGATAGTTTCTAATTGTGTTTCCACCACTCATATTTTTACATTCGTTTCACAAGAGTTAGCTATCTTAATCATAATAAAAAACATTAATCCTTTGAGAGAGCCCTCTCTAGTTGGGGAGGCTAAGCCTCATCCTAAAGTAGGTTTGAAATAGTTACTTGAGGTCTTCCTGGTCTGCAGCCTTCCAGGGTCAGATTTTGAGATAACAAGACCTAAAACCCTAAAAATGATTTTGCAAATGTAATGACAAAAAATGACTGTACATGACTTGAACATATGAAAATAGTCCAGCAAGTAAATACCATGAGGGAAATTTGATAATGAACTACTACCATCAGTTGATCCATGACCTAATGGAATGCAGCCGATCGGAAGGGACACCTAAAATGCATGTAAAAAGAGAATTTGATCACTAATGGAGTGATGAAGATACCGACACTAACAATCACCATCCTCAACTTTAATTCAAACAAGACCCAAAATATTTTAGTCTCCATGACATGCTCAGGGTCTTTGGTCCCCCACAACGAGGCAAACTTTGCAGCCTCACATAGATATTGATCGTGCTATCGAAATTGGCTTTCCTTTGGTGTCCGCCACTAGCGCGATCAACAAAAATAGCCAAGCGTAATGAAATTCTTTTCCCTCAACTTGGGCCTCTCGAAAATATTCCAAAAACTGATGACATAAGTATTTAGCCCAATTATATTGGACTCCCTTGGCGCACTGCATAATAAGAGATACCACCGGCGCTGGCACTTCATCAACGCGACATTTCCTCTTGATTTTCCTGGCCAATATTTGTGTAGCAAACTACATTGTTCCATCTGAGATGGAACTGGTTGCATAACCACACAACTTCTTCACCATCCAAAAGTCATTCTTCATATGATCTGCTAACTTCATCTCTTGTGATTTTCCTATGAAAGCAGATGCAAGGTATATTCCTTGATACGACAAGAGGGTTATTCGGTGAATCAACATATCTATGATTGGGATGGGCCCTACCAACCAAAGGCATCCATCATGTATCATCGTCAATAATTGATGCACACAAATAATATTAATGGCATTGCGGCCGAAATGCGACACCCATAACTTGTTCAATAACAACACACACCTAACTTCGGCCACCCATTTCATTGGCTCAACCCGTGTAACCTATGATTCTTAATAATAAACCTTCTTTAGGTATTTTCTTAGCTCCAACTATGGGAACATCACGGGGTCCCCCAGGTCCCAATCCTCCATCTGCAAATACGGTATTCAGGCCACTAGATTGCCCTCAAAAGGTACATTTTCCAAAAGCAATGGTGTGGAGACCATGAACTTCGCTGAATCTGGGTCTCTAGGAACCTTGGCCATAGATTTCCTCAGTGGTATATAAGGCAGTAGCCAAGTTATCAACTCGACTTCATCGACATCAATCCGTTCAATCCCCATCGTTAGCTCTTCCTTGTCTAAGTCTAGGGGTTCCGTCGACTTCTTGGTTATTTCCATCTTCCCCTTTTGTCTGACTTCTGTGGGATTTTCGCATGGTGATTTCTACACCAGCACTTGCTGGGGCTTCTTTTGCTTCTTTTCTTTGGCTGCAGAAGCAAATGGCTTAGGTTTTGGAAACCTAGGTGCTGTAGTAGGCAAACTAGTAGGTACAGGTTGGGCCGGATCAGGCCCAGGTCGAGTGGTAGTCATTCTCTCAAGGAACCTTTCATGCTACCAATCAGTTAAATTCCTGAATCCTTACTGTGAAATATTCTCTCGAAGTATTTCCTAATCTTCTGCAGGCATACAACAATTATTTTGGCGCAAGCTAAAGCACAAAAATCAAGGCAAATTCTCAAGAAGAAAAGTGTTTGAATGTGGATCAGCATGATGTATTTATAGCCCAATTTGAATTCAAATCCAATCATTCCCTCCAAATTCCTATCATTAATGAAAATTTGGAGGAAAATTTCCAAATATATGCCCCTTAAATTCTCTCCCCCCCACTCCTTTTAACGAAAAATTGACATCGAATATGCTAAAGTGTTTCCAACAGTCACTTTTTGACCAGGATACATGGGACCCACCATTCTAGCACAGCTCCTTTGTCACAGCTCTCCTCTGCTCCTTTCCGCGATTTTTTGTGCACTTCATTCACTTCGTCCAACCATCCTTATGGAAGTGTATTTTATCATCCTGAACTCCCTTGTAACTGCGTGGAGTACTAAGACTATCCCGCATCCATATAGTCATTGCGTAGGGGTAGGATCACCCTTGTACAACTTTAACTGACTCCCATTGACCCTTCCTGGAAACAACTCCTCATTCAGTTTCACGAGTTGAACTGCACCTCCATCCGTAATCCTGATGATATAGGGCCCCAGCCAATGCATTGGAAATTTCCTGGAAACTTCATGAACTTACTATCATATAGCAATACTAGATCCCCATTATTAAAGGTGCGCTGCTTAATATGCCAATCATGCCATGCCTTTTCGCAATCCTTCTATACCTGCTGATGAAAATCAGCCAAGAAGCAATCTTCCTACACCTCAACTAGCTGCATGAGGAATTCTTCCATAGTATCTCGATCATCCATGTATGTGACTACAAAAATACGCAATCTTGACACGATGTACTCCACTGGCATCACAAGTTCTTGTCCATAAACTAGTCTAAATGGTGTCTTTCTAGTCAACTTTTTACAGGTATTTCTATACACCCATAGCATAGCTAGTATGCACACATCCCAATCATTCTGAAGCAAATAAAGTTCCTTCTACAAATTAATTACTCCAGAAGACTTGGAATATGAAGTTATCCATTGAGGATATAAATATTATATTAAATATATGAATAAGAATGAAAATGATAGTGAATAATGAATGATTTACAAATAAGAACAAGAGGCTTGCTTATATATTAGGCAAGTGTCTCTTCATGAAGAGTCATGTCTCGTTTAGACATGCCTCTTCAACCTAATTACTAGTTAACTAATCATTATTTACGATTATTATTATTTACATTATTTTACATTATTTATAATATGTATCGTTACATTTTGCCTCCTCTCTCAAAAAATATTTGTGTCCTCAAGATGTCGATGGAAAAAGGCTTGATCTCTTTTCAGCTTCGAAAGTCTTTCTGTTCCCCGGAAAAAAAATAGTCATCCTCATCGATACAATTTTGATATGATCTCTTATGACAAACAAAATTGTCGCACTGAGAAGGATCAAACCATCCGAGATTAATCTTCTGTATTGTATTTTTACACCAACTAGAATTTTGTAACGACCTTGTTAGCATAGATTGAATTGAATAGCATCACTATTTATCCCGGAACAATCAATTTGTTTGTCTCGGTATCGAATGGTACCGATACGTAGCTTGGTTGATTTGTCCTAACTCTCGTGATTCGGATGTCGATATAAGTTTTAGATTTTTCTTCTGGAGAAGATGTTGTTGAATTGGTTATGGAACATTCACTTGGGATGTTCATTGTTTGAACTGCAACATCTGAGTGTGTCATTTCTCCAACTAAATTGTCTTCTTGAGTTGTCATATTCACTAGATCGGTATTCATTCCCTTATTTTCAACTTGAACTATGGTGACTGGAGATTTCGATACTTCTTCTTGGGTGATTTGTTCCAACTTATCTTTTAATGCTTTCTTATCCTCATTAAGTTTCTTAATTTGAGTGAGTAGACTTTTATTATGGTTTCTGAGACGTAAAAGTTCTTTGGTTTCTAATTCATTAATATTAGTTTCAATATTTTGGATTTTAAGTTTTTCATCTCTTAGATCTCTGATTTGTTCTAATAAATTTTTATTAAGGTTCTTTAAACACAAAGTTTCCTCTTCTTGTTCTGATAAGTGCTTCTTGAGTTCTTTCTTTGTGACCTTAGTCTTCTTCACTTGTGCAAGTAATTTTTCGACGTGGTCCTTGAGATGAAAATTTTCTTCGTCCTTTTCCATTATTTCTTTGTGATGCATATCCACAAATTCAACATATTGTATTGTGATTTCTTGTTTTACCTCTTTTCAAATTAACTTTATTATCTTATAATAATAATAGTTTCACTTCTTTTTTTTAATAATAAATTGGTCCCTTTTTTTATATACTTAATTACTTCCTTGATAAATTTTTAATGTCACCCCACTTAATAAATATAAAAGTCACGTCTTTTCATATGACACGGTCATGATGTTAAAATACCATGGGCTATTACCATGGGTTTATTTTAAACCTCCGTTAAAATGTTCTCCACGTAAAATTTAAAACGTATTCCTTTTGTTTTTTGTTTTTTTGTTTTTTTTTTTACTTTTTAAAATACCATGGGCAATTACCATGGGTTGTTTTTAAAACCACAAGCTTGTCCACGTAAAAAGTTTTAAATATACTTGGTATGAGATTTTGTATCTGTTCTGTTTTTTCTTTTACTTCTTCTTCTTCTTCTTCTTCTTTTTTTAATGTATTTACTTATATTTTTTTTTTGCTAATTTTTTTTGATGACCAAAGGCCTAGAAAAACAGAGAAAAGGAGAAACTCCCAAATTCTAAGCAAAATGCTTCACTTGTATAGCAACACGGTTGACGAATTTCGATAGCCAAAGACCTGGATAGGAGAACAAGCTCTGGCACCGGTTAAGCAACCTAGAGGACCGAACTGATCAGATACCAAATGAAGCGAACAAAGTTCCTTCTACAAATTAATTACTCCAGAAGACTTGGAATATGAAGTTATCCATTGAGGATATAAATATTATATTAAATATATGAATAAGAATGAAAATGATAATGAATAATGAATGATTTACAAATAAGAACGAGAGGCTTGCTTATATATCAGGCAAGTGTCTCTTCATGAAGAGTCATGTCTCATTTAGACATGCCTCTTCAACCTAATTACTAGTTAAATAATCATTATTTACGATTATTATTATTTACATTATTTATATATATTTTATTCATTACACATTCCGTTTTGCATTAAAAATATTTGTTAAGGCATTCTCCAGGATGTTGTTAAAGGCTTCCACTATTCCATTTGCTTGAGGGTGATACAACATACACTTATGGCGACACATTTGGAACTCTTCAATCAAGGAAACAATCATTTCATTCAAGAAACGTGAACCCCTATCACTCATCAAATTTTTAGGGTATCCAAACCGAGACAAAATGTATTCAAAAGTGAACTTCACAGCTATAGCTACACTACAATCCTTCATGGGTTGTGCCATAGCCCATCTGGTCAAGTATTCAGTTGTTGTAATGATGTATCTTGCTCCTGTCTTCTTTCCTAGTGGTTGAATTGGTCCCACGAAGTTTAATGCCCACTTATCAAATGCCTGTAACTACACTTGCGGGTTCAAACATAATTCATCCCTCCGCGATGACCTCCCCATTCTTAGACAAACATCGTATGCCCTGCAATAATCCTTGGAATCCTTATGCACAGTCGGCCACCATAGTTTGACTCGTAATAATTTTTGCGTGGTTTCTCTTCCCGCAAAATGTCCTCTTGAATTATTTCATTGGATCCCATTTTATATAAGTTTGTTGGGAATAGAATCCCCCCACAACATGTTTTGGGGCTCAAAGCCCGAGTTTTGGTCAAATAGTGATGTAAGACTCCGCGAAGTGTGGGCATGAAGTGTAAATTGTATGTTAGAGTCATAGGGTTGTCCGCCCTAAGTTTTGAATGTAGTGTCAGCCTACCCATGGTCCGTGGACCATGGGATTGTATCAATAGTGTGAGGCTCTAAGTTGTAAAGATAATAAGAGATAGATAAGAATGAATGATCTAGTAGTGGATAGAGAAGAAGTGTAAGTGTCTTGTGTCATAGTAGTAGGAAGAGGCTCTGCAGCTGAGTGCACAGAGGCCTAGTAGAGTCCGCAGCTAAGTGCACAGACCCCTACAACTAAGTGTGCACACGGAGTCGAGTCTGTAACCCAAGAAGAAGAATAATAAAGATAATTTTGATTCCAATTACTATGTATCTGCTTTTATATTACTTTCTATGCATTTATGCTGTTTTTTTTATCGTGCGCACTTATATGAATACCGAACACTGTTAAGTATAATTGGGCTCATACAGATAAGTTAAGTAATCGTATAATATTGGGTTAATATTAAGGAACTTAGGTAATAACACAGATCGTGCCTCAAGCAAGGTTGTGCGAAGGAAGCATTGCAGGCTGTGAGGTACTGATATGTGCACATAGTGACGTGCGCGCAAGGTCAAACCACGGACCACCAAAAAACAATCACACATCTCTAGGGTGTAGAAACTCAGTTCTAGCACCCTACCATACTACTTCGGGTGAGACCACAGTCCATGGACTATTGCCAAAAGGGCCAGTAGTACCAAGATTTGTTTGGCTAAATCATCTCTGAACCTGGGTCAGGCCCCTACAAGCCAGAAAATGGTTCCATTGTTGGGACTGGGATTTGCATAAGGGGTGTCTAATGTCGTGTCTCTAGAATCCAACAAAGAAAGAAATTGAAGGGTGGTTGGACAAGCACATTCACGAGTTTGCAACACAGGAAAACAAGAATCCATGAGTATCTAAGGAATAGTGGTTGGAGCACTACTTATGTACGGAAATCCACAAAATTTTCTTTGCATCCTTTCCTTCTGAGTTGTATGAGTGGATCGTAAAGGTAGCAGACAGTCAAGGAAGGTGTAGGCTCAACAAACCAATTGTGTGGACTCCAAAATTAGTGTGCAGACTAGAAGCGTCAGGAGATAATATCGCGTGAGCTGTGGACCATTGGCTCTATCGAATTATAACAGGATTTATCACTGAGTTCATGGTAGATACGACCATTAGCTATAGTGAGGCAGAGTGACACTTCCTCAAGGGACCACGAGGTAAGTATATTAAATCTTTGAACACTTGGATTAAGATGCTATTGTGTGAAAAGCGATTTATCCAAATAAATTAATGTTTGGGACTACGCGAAGTGGGAAGATCTACAAAAGTGGAGGTAATGAAGAATTAGAAGCTAGTCCCTTAATTTCACCCTCATGGGAAAGTGAGGAAGAGCTCTCAAGAGTTTCTTCAAGAAGCACAGTTAGTCTGATAAGGCAGCAAATTCCACGCTTACCACCCCACCTACACCGCCACCTGTCTCACCCTCCTCACCTCCATCTCCACCCACCCCACAATTCAGTATGGTGAGTGCAATCAAACTACCACTATTCAAAGGAGTAGGGAATGAAGATCCAGACCAATTCTAGTTCATGGTAAGGGCAATATGGGAAGCAAAAGGCATCGTAGATGACAATATCATGAAGGATACACTGGTAAGCGCATTGCAGGATCGTGCATTAACATGGTACATCAAGCACTAATGACCATCCAAATGCAGGAATTCCAAAAATCCAGACCACCCTGAACAGGGAATTTAGCAGGCCAAAGTCAGAGACACAATCAATTATCTGGTTTAAGGAGATCATGATGCTCTCAGGAAAGACCCCTAGGATTTGGACCAAAGACTAAAGAGTATGATTCACGAAGCCAACATGACTTTGACATATGGGCAGAACTGTGCATGGTTCATAGCATCACTAACACTGCATTTAAGGATGGCGTTGTCACAACAAAAGCTTTCCACCTAGGCTGAAGCTTTGGAGATGGCTATGAGATTACATTAGACCCCTATACAAGACCCTGGTCTGGGAGTCCAACAAATCCATGTGCAATTGAAAAATATGTGTCTGGAGATGCAGAGTTTGAAACAGGACAGGACACCTCAACCAGAGGCATGTGAGGAGGTATGGTGCATAAAATGCAAAGGTTAAGGGCATGACAAGGACCACCGTCTAGTGTTCGCAAATTACTTGGCAAGAGGAGGGCCGATGCCATTAAGACCTGAGGCACAAGAAGGACCAAGAAAAACGCCTGCACTATGGTATGCGATCTGTCATATAGGAGGAAAACACTCTACGGATAATTGTCATCTATTACATAAGTATACACAGACGTCCCAACAATTGTTTTGTAATTTCTGCAGGTCAGTAGGCCATGATGAATGCACCTACAGAAGCTACAAACTAATGATGTATAAGACTCCTGCCTATAGGGTGTAGACCAAAACATGAGCCCACGACCCAAATACAGGAATGGCGTGTGCTAGATTTCAGGGGCGCGGATGAGGTTGAGGTGGAATGGGACCAGGAAGGGGTCGCAGACAACTAATTTGTTACAATTTCAGAGGGCCAGGGCACTATGCCCACGATTGTACAAACTTGACAAGGACATCATGTTTGTACTGTACTCAGTTTGATTATGAGGCAGAAGACTGTCCTACATTGATAGCGAGGTTGTGTGAAAAAGGGGTACTCTAGCTTCCTTCAACTCAGAATTTGCAAATGGTGAGGTCTGAGCCACGCAAAGAAGACCTGAATGTAAACATAGTGCTGAGGAGACGTATGACCACTAGCAATGATAAAGGTAAGCAGTTAGAAGAAAGTGCATGGGTTCACAAGGCTCCTACAAAGGAACCCGAATTTGATTTAAAACGCGTGAAATAGACATTCATGGAAGCTAAGAAGAGCTTCATGGAGGCCTCCACTTCAAGTAGTAAAGATCAACTAGAACCAGGGATGGATCCTTCAATGCTCACTACCTTTCTAGAGACATGCATGAAACTACTACACGACAGCAAGGCATTAAAAGGACTACATGAACTTATCACTAGGTGCGTGGGGTCAGGAGAACCGCACGTGATCAAGAAACTCGGAAAGAATGCATTGCACATAGGAAGGGAAATGAAGTTGATTACGCAAATCAACGAGTATGAAATGGATAAGGTAATCCTAGATCTCGGGTCGGATGTGAATGTACTGCAAAAACAAACATGGGAACGCATGGGACGACCCATGCTACAATGGTCTCCTATTCAATTGCGAATGGTGAACCAACAAAAGATCTAGCCCATGGGAAGATTGTAAGGGGTAACGGTGGATATTGAAGGTGCGAGCATGCAGGCGGATTTTGAAGTGACAGAGATTGTCGATGACAACAATCCCTATCCTGTGCTACTAGGAATAGACTTGGCCACCAATATGAACAGAATCATAAATCTAAAGAAACGCAAAATGATTTTTTAGAAAAGGTCATTACATGTAGTAGTACTGCTAGATCCAGCTGAAGGAGCACAATACACTAAACCAATGTGGGATGATGACAATGATGGCGATCTCGATTGCATCTACAAGATATCCGCGTGTGAACAAGATTTGGTTAACCCGACTGCAAATGGTAGGATTTCATGGGAGTGTGAAAGCTCTTGCACTTTGGATTCAAATGAAGAAATAGAGCGATGGCAAAATCGGCTGCATGAAGTAACAACGCTTAATTGCAACATGATGGTTAGATCACTATGCTGCATGACAATAGATACAAGGGATCTGCCTATGTATGATGGGTTGATAGTGGTGGATGAATTCCTGAACAAATTTGAAAGCATAGTACCAGAACATCAACAGTTCGATGCTCTGAAATGGACACTACGCGCAATACCTGCAAGATGTTGGGGTACACATCAGAGAAGTTTTTAGGACTAGCACGGATGCAAGAGGATGATGTGCCTACGATTTGGAAAACCCCAGCTAAGGATGAGAGCCAATTACCAGGGGTAGAACAACTTGCGTGCCCACCTTTCCCGATGGTTACAGACATATGACATGCAGCCCGCACAAGCACACACCACTTCCCAGAATATAGAATCGGAACAAAATGTAGCAGAAGGAAAGGCAAAGCGTGCTAGGCACTATCCATGGAGAAGCATTCGATAGGGTGTGCGAAGTGTTGAACAAGGTTCACCAGGTGAAACGCACTGACTAGGACCTCTGTGTATCAGCAGTTCAATGGGCCTATAGGACCATGTACAAAACCCTGGCTATGGAAACAATTCTAAGGTTGAGGAACAGGGTAGGGACTGTAATCTCTGAGGGGCATGCAACGATGAATCCACACATAATAGAAAATGAAGGTGTGATAGTGCGTGAAACCCTGGACAAAGAAATCACACAGCTACGTGAGGTAGAAAACATAAGGCTTCAGGAAGCCATTCGGTAAGGGAACCTTAGACTTCGCAAACTCGAAAAGGACCGAGTACGACTAAGGAAGAAAAGCATTTTGATGGACGCAGAGGTCAAGAGGCTGGAATATAAGATCAAGCAAGCATGTCTCATCAATAAAATAAGGATGGAAAGGCAAGGTGTTGATGATCATACCAATGAATTAGAAGACTATTGCCAAGAATTGATTAGTCTATTGCCATGGCTAGGACCACATATCACCAAACGCAGTAACTAGGGGAACACACTGCACATAGTAGAGCACGCGGCACCGAATGTTTCGAGGGAAATTGAGGATTTTTCATGGGCTATACTGGAAGGAAAGATGGAGCCTCGCATAGGTGGTGTGACCACCTGACTAGCCATAGGAAGCACAATCTTAGCACTCTAGGCAGTTGGAAGAGAGTGTGGGACTATAAATGATTTTGCCTGGGAGCTGCGCGCTCTGACAGATGTGTGTAGGAACAGTCGGTCACAAGTTTCGTACCCATGCAAGGGGGTGCGCTACCATGTGGATAGGCTAGGAAGTGACTGTTGGTGTCACTGTTCATGATGAGATGTCTAGTTTGAGACCAAATGGAGCAGGAAATGGACATTTAAGACAACAGTTATGGGCAAGATTTTGAAAAACCTGCCACCAAGAAAGAATTGATGGCCTGGAATTGGGGGGAACGGTCGAATTTGAATTCAAAAGGCGCTATAAAACTCCAGGGACTAGCCACGAGACAACACTTGTTCACTTAAGACTTGAGCAGTTGAATAGAGCACAGAGTGTTGAACATCGAGTGATATTCAAGCCCCTAAGTTTGCGAAATGCCGCATATAGTACATATAAGATGGCGGCTACCATGGGAGGTTTGGGCTTTGAAGAAGGAACCGCTAGTGAGGCCGTGCTGACCCATACAATACATGATGTTCTCGAAGGCATTAGGGTTGCACTAGAAATCCTAAAATCACCTAGGATGTCGTGACTGAAAAAATATAAGCATGCAATGGGACTAGTTTGCATGTCCTTGACGAATCCACAGTTTGGAAAGCTATCAATGGAGAAAAAGGAAAGTCTATCACCATTGAGACAAATGAAGAGGAGGAGGACTTACAGGCTTTGATTGTCAAGGTAGAGGAAGAAGAAGATGTGGAGGCGGATATCCAATAGATGTGCTTTGTAGCAAAATTATCCGAGTATGCCCCTCCACGAAAACGGAAAGCTAAGGTACCAAAGGATCTGGATGCAACGAAAAGTGCACTCCAAACCCCACTCCTCCCTGATGGAATTACCATTAAGGGTACGCTCCTAGGACATGTGCCTACCCTGAAATTTGAAGACTGGGACCTCGCAGACAGTGAGAAGTTCCCACACTTAGAGACGGAGAGCCTAATGAAAAAGAATACAGAGGGGCCGGTGATCACATTACAACTGTGAAAATGGTTGTGCGGTGTGGAGAAGGTTGGGTTGCTTCATTTACTGTGGATACCAGACTTTCACCGCGCACCCATCACCATTTTCATCGTTAGGCAGCTGCTTTGCCTGGTGCATGATGGGTACTTATGGCTGGAGGAGCCTATTCCCATCATGACGGATCTCATCCAAAGAATTTCTTGGCTCCCCTTTTAAGGGAAACAACCTTGTGATGAGAGCAGGAAAAAACAGTGATTTGGCTCTCACAGAAGCCACGAAGAAAAAATATAAGCTCAAGAAGAAAAAAAGGGGTTGTGCCATTAGTAGTATAAAGGATAAAGGGGTGCGCATAGCCACCCAACTCCTGGCCGGTAAAGTAATGAGAAAATTCTATGGAGATGAAGTACTAGCGCTAGTAGTTGCATTGGCCAAACAGTGTGTGGAAGGGGTCCAATTCAATTGGGTTGAGTTCCTCTGTGAAGAATTTTTACTCAACTGCAAGGAGGCCCAGGAGCAGGGTAAGACCTTCCACTACATGTGGTTGCTCTTGTCCATCTTGCTGGTAGTGAGAGAACTACTAGATGACAGTCAGTTCCCGAGCATTGAACATGACGTACCAAAGGCCGCGAAGTACGCTTCACTCTAGGGTACCAAGGATGCAAAGTGGATTCGCGATACAAATATTTTCTGGGTGCTCATGGAGGCGAGCATTTAGATGTGGATTAATAGGAGTCCACACTTGTCTCCCACAATGCATAATAGTTTGCAGAGTTTTTTAGACTTCAAGGTAGACATGCAAAATATTTACATCAAGGTGTGAAAGGATTTGGTGCAGAAGTGGACAAAGCTCCCATTCATAGCCACTGATAACGCAATCCTTATATTGTTAGAGACATGGCCTCCCGAGTGGCGTGCCCTAGATTTGGCGGAGTTAAATAAGACAACATTGTAGAAAAGGAAGGATGAAGCCAAGCAGCATGTCACCCAACTGGCTGAGAAAAGGCGCAATGAAAAAGCAACAACCGAGGTCAGGGCAACTCGTGAAGTAGCACAGGTAGCTACAGAGAAAAATAAGGTAGCCTAAGCAGTAGCAGTACAGACAACAGAGGTCGAAACAGTGTAGGTAGAGGAGGGCCAAGCAATGTCTGTAGGATGGGAGGCAGAGGACATGGACCTTGCAGAAGAGAGCATAGACCTAGGAACCATCTCGACCCAACTCAAATGGACATGCATCACAGAAAGATCAGGTCCTAGAAAAAAGGTCAAGGCCTCGAAGCTGGCCATTGACCTAATCACCTTAACTGAATATGACCTCCATGACATTGGCGAGATGGTTCACGATGCCACTGGTGAAGTGCTCCAAGACTTTGTGATGGAGTAGGAGAATGTGTTGGGAGCCCTCAGGATGCAGCTGCGGGAGTTAAAGGTGCGGCCCCCTCAGTAAGGTATCTTGTCTACCCCCATCGCAACGGGCACTTCAACAGTAGAACAGATGCTTCATGTGAGGATGGCCAAAAAGATAGTGTTGCGAGAAGGAGCATTGGTATCAATAGATGCGATCAACCCAATGATGGTTAGCATGATGAAAGGGCTTGGCCCTAATCTAGCTGCCCTTCCTCGAGAAATACTCTATCAACTACAGGATGGAATAATAGCAGAGATGCGCACAAGGGAGAGCCATGCAATCTAGGTTCTGAGCGAGAAGAAGATTAATATAGAATAACTTAGCTTACAGCGTGAAGAGCTAGTGTCACAAAACAAACAATTGGTGCAGACGGTAGCTGATGCTTTCCTACACGTCCCAGAGTTGACTATCGTAGCAGATCTACTAGTAGATGTGCGGATTCACAGTCTAGCAAGTGGAGTCCACGATTCTAGAGAAGAGACAACAAAGGTGCAGTTGGAGCTGAATCTCTAGATTATCGAGTTGTGGTTGAAGGCGCAGCCTTCCACTCCCACAGAGGTCAGAGAGTAGCACACCAGTGCTATTGTAGTAGGGATGGAAGAGATTGGAGGTGTATTGTACGACTGTACCAACATGTTGGAGCAGGTGCTTGAGGTCCTCATGACGTTGTAGGAGGACCCCAACATTCAATGACTAGAGATAGAGTCACACAAACTCTAGCAATAATATGACAACATTATAGGGACTACACAAACAATAGTCCTTACTCGGTAGCTTGCAAGGAAGTAGCAAGCCAAGCCATTAAAAGAGCAGGTGGACACAGTGCATCATAAGGAAGCCATTCTCAAAGCGCGTGTCTAGCCATGGATTGATGAAGCCTTCACAATCACAACAGAAATTGAATGAAAGCTCGCGTAGATTTAGGGGATGCAGTTAAAGATGTAGCACAGCACATTGGAAATAGAGGGCTTAGAAGACAAAATGCAGTAGGTGTAGCAGGCAGCAGCTCAATGCACTGCCGACATTCAGGCCATTCGGGACCAGTTAGAGGGACTCCACACCAAGATCGTCATGCCGACAAAGTGACTCAAGGGTGAGTCACGATGTTTGTGTTGGGGGCCTGTTGGGCATAGAATCCCCCCATAACATGTTTTGGGTTCAAAGCCCGAGTTTTGGTCAAATAATGATGTAAGACTCTGCGAATTGTAGGCATGGAGCGCAAATTGTATGTTAGAGTCATAAGGTTGTCTGCCCTAAGTTTTGAATGTAGTGTTGGCCTACCCATGGTCCGCAGACCATGGGATTGGATAAATAGAGTGAGGCTCTAAGTTGTAAAGATAAGAAGAGATATATAAGAACGAACGATCTAGTAGCAGATAGAGAAGAAGTGTAAGTGTCTTGGGTTGTAGTAGTAGGAAGAGGCTCTACAGCTGAGTGCATAGAGGCCTAGTAGATTCCACAGCTGAGTGCGTGGACCCCTGTAGCTGAGTGCGTAGGGAAGAGTCAAGTCTATAACCCAAGAAGAACAATAATAAAGATAAGTTTGATTCCAATTACTATATATCTACTTTTGTATTACTTTCTATGCATTTATATTGTTTTTTTTATCATGTGCACTTATACAAATACTGAACACTATAGGTATAATTGGGCTCATACAAATAAGTTAAGTAATTGGATAATATCAAGTTAATAGTAAGAAACTTGGGTAATAACACAGATCGCATCTCGAGCAAGGCTGCGCAAAGGAAGCATTGTAGGCTACGAGGTACTGATAGGTGCGTGTAGTGACATGCACGCAGGGTCAAACTACAGACCACTGAAAAACCATCAGACATCTCTAGGGTGCAGAAACCTAGTTCTAGCACCCTCCCATACTACTTCAGGTGAGACCTCAGTCTGTGCTCTGTAGACTGTTGCTGAAAGGACTAGTAGTACCAGGATTTGTTTGGCTAAATCATCTCTGAACCTAGGTCAGGCCCCTACAAGCCAATAAAGTGCCCTACAATGACAAAAAAAATTGCAACCCTGACCATTAATTCTTTCTTTTTGCTACATTGTACACGCTTCACGAGATGTACATGTAGACAAGAACTGAATTATGTCTGCAAAATGTTCATCTGCAACACGCACAAAAATGAGCTACGCATTAGGGAATCCTTCATCCAGATTCATAGGCTCGTCATAATTCTTAATCTGTGAGAGGTGATCTGGTCCAACATTCAATCACACTGGCTTCACAATTACTTCAGAGTCATATTCTTGAAAGAGCAGCAACCATATACGAATTCCGTCGCCCCCCCCCCCAAACATAAGCTCATTGACTAGGTACTTCATAGTAGACTAGTCTGTATACATTTTGAAGTGTGCACCCAACAAATAGTCCTTGAACTTCTGGAGTGCATACACCATTTCCAATCCTTCCTGCTCTCTTGTTCCAACATGATGTCTAATCCCTGGAACTGATGTTCATCAGGAATATCCCGTTCAAATTTATCTAGAAATAAATTGACATCATAGAAACCATTATAATATGGTAATTTGTATACCTCATTGGATATAGATCGGAGTGACTTAGTGAGCCTATTACATTACAATGATGATACCTCATTCAATTTGTTTTGCTAGTGCTCAAGCTCCTCATTTGAATCAAAATTGTAAGAGCTGAAATTTTCCCAAGTAATTCATCCATCCATGATAGGTTTGATACAATCCTCATCCCACGCAATAACCTTATAGATTTTATCAATATCATCCTCCTCAGAATAATATCAGACTAGTTTAGTATATTGCGAACCCTCAGTTGGTCAAATGGAATTATGACCCTTAGTGTCGCACTTCTTGAGGTTGATGATCGTGTTCATATCAAATTCCCAATCAGTGCCAAGAAATGCGAGGTATGGGTTACTGTCGTCCACTATTTCGATCACTTCAAAATCGACTATAGCTCTTGCCCCTTCAATATCCACTGTTACTCCATATAGGTGCCCCATAGGAATAATATTTTGTTGATTCACCATTTTTAGCTGGATCAAGGACCACTCTAGTCCTGGTCTTACCATTCTTTCCCAGGTTTTCTTCAGCAAAACATTTTCATAGATTCCAAATCAAGGGTTACCTAGTCCATTTCAAATTATCCAATCTGGGCAGTCAGTCTCATTTCTCAACCAGGCCTTTTATTACCTTTTTCCACTTTATGCACTGTGCACTATTCAGGCAGTGGCTTACCCTTTCTAGTGCAGTTATAAATCATATCTTGTAGTCCCTCTACTACTTTTTGGTCCCTTAAGAGCTTCATGTAGGTCTGTAAGAAAGAGCTTAACAATGAGGGATTTGTTTCTTATGTAGTACTGACTTCTTCAGGCCTCTCTATTCGTGTAATTTGAGCCCTTGATGTAGAAGCTTTAGTGTCTACAAAGATAATTTTTTCCTCCATAAACGTTTCCTTCTCCTCATTCAAATTGAATCCAACCTCTTTGTCAGTAGCCTTGCGCACCCATACATTTTCCTCTAGTTGCTTCCCTTTATCCTCCCTCAAAGCAATACCACTCCATGCAACAATATTAACATTGGTTCCATCTTCGCATGGTTTGATCTCATCATTTGGATGTTTTGAGTAGGTTGTTGGGTCTGGGTCTTCTTTTCTTACATCTTTGTGATGAGCATGGGACAATCTTTGTTGACATGATCAAACTGCCGACAATATTGATAATAGAGGTGTGTTGGATTCTGACAATCTCGATTAAATTGACCGTGTTCTCCACAATTGTAACAAATGATATGGCCTCAACCTCTTCGAGCTCCTTGTCCTCGTCCTCTTCCTTGTCCTTGAAATCCTCTGCATGCTACAGTTGCACCTTCATCCTGCTAAGGACGTGCCTCCATCTCTACTCTATATGTTGGTGTTTTTTCCATCATCAATTCATAACTTCGACAATTGCACTCGTCATGACCAACAAATTTACAAAATTTGCAAAAAAATTGTTGGGGAGTCTGCAAAAAACTCTCTAACAAATGAAGATTGGTTGTTGTATGTTTTCCTATGATCAGGTAGAGAGAGCACCATGGTACCACACTTGTACTCGTCCCGATGATATTTTTTGGCTTAAGGAGTACATGACCTCCGCCAACTAGATAATTTTGGTACAACAGGCAATGATCCTTGTCATGACCACGACCTTTACATTTTAAAAACCATAGTTTTGTGTAGAATTCATTCTAGACTTCTTTTATCTTTTTGAGTCACTGCAATTCCATATGCAAACTAGCCAATTGCAACTGAATCTATTGCACTCCTAGATTCATATCAATAATAGGTGAGGCTTCCAACTTCATAGAAATCTCCAATGCCTCAGACTGCATTCCAAACTTCTATTGTAACATTGGAAATCTTAAATGGGGTAATAAAGAAGAAATATACCAATCTCTATGTTTTTCATCTATGATCTGCATATTATCTTGATGTAGAAAAAATTTCAACCATTGAATGAAATCCCACGTAGACTCATTTAACTTATGCTTAATTTCCTTAACCTCAGTAAAAAACAAAGCTTGATACATAGGCTTTTTAAATTCATATCGTTCAGCGTCGTAGCTTGATGAGTCAAACAATACTTAATATACCAGATCAATGCTCTATCTTGCAATGTTGTGACCAACTATGCTTTCTTCAGGTCATTATCTGTTATCTCCTATGACTTCCACGCAACATCTGCTACAAACAAAAATTGTTCAAGTGCTTCTGTCCCCAGGCCCTTCAATATGGGCATCTTCATAGCATTTTCCATATTGAATAGTGGAGGTGGGGGTGGAGGCAGAGATGTAGGTGTAAGTGTGTGAGGTGGAGGTGATGGTCGAGGTGGAGTAAATGAATGTGGTATTTCTGTGATACCCTAATTTACCGTTTGTGACATACCTTGAGGCATTTTCAAACTACCACTTTCTTCGTCACTATAATATGCTCCCAAAAAAGGACTGTACTCAGCACCTAAATCTAGATTTATTGTGAATGGCTTTCCTCTTCACATAGTTCTCATCAAGTCTCCGCTAAACATTAATTCAATGGCATAACCCTTTTCTCATGCAAGAGAATTTTAATCCAAGTTTTCAGGAACTTTAGATACTTACCTCTTGCTCCTTTGAAAACTTGGCATTTAGCTTCGTTATAAGTGACATATGTTTTGATCGCAAACTCAGTAATGAATCCACCCAAAATACTATCAATCAAATAATCCACATCTCTTGCGATCTTGTTCTTTGACCCTTCTAGATGTCTGACTAGATCTGGAGTCCAAACAATGGGGTTATCCAACTTCCAAGTACCTTGACCATCCCCTAATTTAGACAACCATTCATATAATTAACAAAAAAAAGAGAAGAAGAAAATTTCTTGTTATTATGTATATTGGTATCTATTCAACCACTCTTCTTTCGATAGGTGCAGATTCCTATTTTCTTGGGCTGAACTCTCGTGCAGCTTCCGATCGATCCACTTTTCAATCTCTTTCTTATTCGATATCCGCTTATTACTCATCACATATATTTTAGATAGACCTCGGTCCTGACAAATGACCATTTTTTGGATTGAGGGGGCTTGGACTCAGGTTCAGAGTTAGTTGCGCTAACCAACAAACCCTACACTACTGACCCTTTCAAAATCAACCCGCATAGCACAGGATGCAGTCTCACCTGAGGTAGTATTGGGGGATGTCAGAACCAGGTTTTTGCATCCAAAGGACTATGTGATGTGTTTATGTTACTTCTAGGGCTTTATTCTGACCTTCACGAACCCTAACCCTTGAAACCTGGAAATTACAGTAACTACCAGATAATAGATCCAAACTCTTCACTAATTGTTCTAAACATTCATATCATCATGTAATTAAACATTCATTCATGATAAATTATAGTAAATAGAGTGAATACACAATAAATTCCAAAGTAAACATGAACACACAGATACATAGATATTTTTCCAAAACAACCTTTATTATGCTCAGATCTTCAATTATAGATGCTTTCTACCCTGTGCACACAGCTATATGGGTACGTGCACTTAGCTACATGTTACAGATCCATTTGGGCACATCAACCCCAACCTACAGATCAATACTATTAGGGCCCATCAAACCCTAATTCAGTTGTTACATGCCCTAAAGAACTCAACCATCAGAATGCCTAGCTTCCAAGAAGTTCCATGACTGAAATCATCCAAAAGTTTCCTTTAAGAAGATCAGCGCAGGCAGGCCTTCGTTAGGGTGCGCTGCAATGCAAACCATACACTGATAGGGTGTTATGCAGTGCACTTGAGCCCTCTTTGGCCCGTGCTGGGAAAATTTGACTGAAATTGCGTTGGGGTTTAAGAATATGCTTATCCATTGGATGCATCTAGAAGTTCTCCAAGTTTATCTACTCCTTTGAGCTCATATTTGGATGAGGTAGGGTGTTAAGGAACATCAATCCCTTTATCCCTTCCTCCATGGAACTAAATCCTAATTTTGGGAGGGCATTTATTATCACCATTTATGGCATAACTTCCTTCATTCACTTATAAAAATACCACTCATCTAAGTGATCAGGGGCTGGAGATCATTGAATTATAGGGATATGTTGTTAGTATGAGACTTGAGTTGATTTCAAGTATTGTAATGATGTCAAAATGTCTTGCTTGTTATGAGGAGAGGATGGGATTGAACTGGAGGAGTGATGCTGAATCAAGCAAATTGGGTTGTAACTCTTCCTTTTACTAATAAAGTGTTCAAAGCTTTTTCCATATGCTTGTGTTATTCATTGATGCTTTCATATGTGTACTATGTACCTAATTCAATGCTATGTTTAATCAATAGATCATTATCATATGCTTTGATTTGTTTTTGTCTTCTGTGTATGTGCAAGTACTCTTCAAGCAGATTAAGTATGGAGAGGAGCAACAAAATTGGTCAAGGGAGATAAGGAGTAAGTGAAAGCTATAGGTAGGCTTATTTACTTATTATTTAATCTATTTGTCATAGAAAAAGTAGAGAACGCTTTGCACTATTGTTCTAGACTTAGCTACTAGTCTAGGGGTTTAAGCATTTATCTGTAGACACTAAAACTTCCCAAAACAAATTGGTGACTCTGCTGTGGATCAATCATCCATCTTAGTAGCTTATCAACCTCTTAAGACATTTCTACATACTATACTTGTGGTCGCTGATTGAATTTCAATATTCTTTCATTGAAAGTTGAGCTAAAACTATTCCATATTGCCTTCAAAATTGCTTAATGTCACCAGCGTAGCCCAATGAAGGACACAGTGTGCTACAATTCACTTCTCGCATAGAACCGATGTGCTTCAGCGCACTGTCTCTCACTACTACTTGTTGATCCCTTGAGGGTCAATTTCCCATCTAGGAGCTGAAGCTTTTGCCAATTTTCTCCTGTTTGAAAGCATTTCTGAATGTCAACAATGTCTTGTGTCTGAAAATATTGTTTCATCTCCTTGCCTAGTCCTACTTAGAGTAGGATTGATAATTTTCTCTTATGTATTTACTTTGTCATTTCCAATCTATAGTCAAAAGTTAGTTATTGGTCGATTGATCTTTATCGAAAGAAATTGTCGTAAAATCGTCTTTCCCTTCGAAAATAAAATTGTCTTCAAATATTCATATATGAAAGATCGATTGATTGATGTATGCATATGATTAGTCTTTTCATTGAAAGTGTCGTAATTCCTCATTTATTTGAAAATGAAAGTTTCGTAAAGTCTTTCTTTCCTTGAAAATAAATTGTTGGAAAATCGTCATTTTTATGAAGAGAGTTTATTGATCGATTGTGCATTAGTTTTCCTTTTTGTTCATTCACATTAGGGGAAATCGAAAATAAATACATGCATGCTGCATTGAAAGAGTTTGTGTGTGCTAATATGAATAGTTTAGGGAATTTGCATTTAGATTGTGCTCTTTTCTCTTTGATCAAAAGAAATATGATTGCTCAATCCTTATGTAGCTAGGATTTTCATTGTTAAATTGAACGGAAAGAATGCTTATCATCATAGTTGCATTCCTAGGAATTTCAGAATACATCATGTGGTGAACTTGAATGGAAAATTCCTAAGCAAGATCAACTTAAAAAAACATCAATTTACCTAATGGAGCATTGTCATTAATGCAAACATGTAGTGGTTCTAGGCTAGAGACGCGTTCTGACGTCATAAAACAAAGTAGCTATTGCTAACTTGTCTGCAATACATCCTGAGTGTGATACCTCATTCCATGTACATGAGTATATCATAGCTTGTCCATGTACCTTCAGGTATATAGGGCGGTGTTACAGTATGTAAAGTATATGGGAATGCTCTCACTGTGTGGTTTTGCATTAGACAACACTTATACAGATTGCGCCTCCATGTACCTTTGGGTATATATGGGAGGACAACTCTAGGTTTCTATCCATCCTTAAGTAACCGATTCATCCACCTTGTAAATTGTGATACACTGAACACAACATTCGGGGAGATTAACTGTTCTTACTTTTTGGTTCGCCAGGAGGTATTATGCAGTTCACAGTTGCTTGGTGAACCTTTTGCCTAGTATACCCCTTTTTGTTTATTTCTTTTTTGATAATAAAATTAATCAACAATCATGGAGGCACATCAACCCATACCCCGTCGTTCAAGAAGAACAGTGAGAAAATTTCCTTTGCCTCCAGAAGCGACACCAATTCGGATAAAGCCGTCTCGCTTAATTGAGTATAGTACATCAAGAACTCCTAGTTATTCATATGAGTTACCTTAATCATCTATTTCAGTAAGTATAGAGACTTCGGCTACTCCAACTATTTCTAGTACATACATTCCTGAAGAGGAAGTTTCACAATTATCTGAGGACATTAGCAATGATCCTATGAAACAGTAACCAAAGTTGTTCAACCACAAGTTGATCCTCAACTTGAAATTGCTCAACAAGAAAATACTTCTGAACTTGAATCAATTCAACCAGAAGTTAATCCAGAATCTATCCCAGTTCAAACATAAGTTACATTTGAACCTGAAGTTGTTCAAGAACCTCTTACTGAAACTGTTGTTCATTTACCTGAACATCTGGACTTTGAATTTGAACATTCAGAAGTTGTTACTTTACCGGAATACTATCAACCGGTTACCCCTCAGACATCAGTTACTATTGAAAATTCAACTTCATTAACAATAGAGATCTTTTATGGACCTGATGATGAAGTTCTTCCACTAGGTTTGATTGGCATTGAGTTGGAATTGGAAGAATATTCCACACCTGGAACCCCATTTGACTTTGGTTATGATTTATCTTTACCCAAATACTCCTGATTTCTTTGCTTCATTTGATCCTACTCCTTTTCAAGTACTCATCGAATCTTTCAGACAAATTTTGGTTCAGTTAACTATGGCTGAATAACCATCAACATCCCAGAATGTATCATCTGATGCAGCTGCAGCAGAATCTTCTATTGTAACCTCTTCGATGTTTTCTACCACACCTGAGTCACACATGTATGGTGAATCGTCCATCCCGGTTGGTTACGAATCATTGTTTGGAACCCACTCAGGGGTTGCTTCTACACCATGGTCATCACCCATGTCCTCAATGAGAATTTTACTTGGTTCTTCTCTAATGGTAACTCAAAATTTTGATCCTACATATCAGTATCAAGCTGGGAAATTTGGTCAATAAAGACCTATGTATCCATTAATACCGGATTGCCACCATATGGAGAGCAATATGCTTATCCTCCTTATTTCAGGGGACTACCATATGGTAATATCCCACAGTATTCCGGTCAACCTGGAATTAGAGTTTGTCAAGGGCAACCAAAAATGCCAGTTCAACCAAGGCTTGTGTATCCAACACAACCAATGCAAGTTGTGTCAGTTATGCCTACTACACCCGTTGTTACTACTGTACCACAGTCACAAGTTCAAACTGTTCTATCTCAACCTATTAAAATTGATCCTTATACCTTGCAATCACAAGTTTCAAGTCAAGAAGTTCAAGTTCCTCAAGTTGTTGTGCAACAACCACTTGTTTCTGGAGTTCAGCAACAACCTCAGGTTAGTATACCCTTATCTGGACTGACCCAGGCTTACACTGGTATAGTTTATTCACAACCTAGCCAACCTTTCATTACTGGACATCAACAACCATTTAATCCACAACAGTTGTACCAACAACAACAACAGTTGATTCAACAACCATGGCAACCTCAATTTCAACAACCCCAATTCTAGAAATTCCAACCCCATTTTGGACTTGTTTCACAAGCTCAACCTGGTTTTGGTCAATCTCAAGCTTACCAAGGTCGCGATCAACAAGGATTTGCAGGTTATGGACAACCACACATTCAACCTGGCTATCAACAAACACCTTATACTCCTTTTATTCGACAACCATACCAAGGTTACCAAGTGCAGATGCCCTATGTCGGTATGCAAAGACCTATTGCTCAGGCAATTCCATCATATTCTAGGTATGCTCAACCTCACTTGAATTGACAGTTGCCCTTTGTAGAAAATTTTGAATTACCAGATTTAAATCGGCTCACTAATGATCTAATCTTATATGCACCTTGGTGGTCGGTAATTCCGCATAAGTTACCATCTAACATTCTAAAGTTTAATGAAAATCCTGGAGAAGACCCATCAAATCATGTTATGACCTTTCGTTTTTGGTGTTCATCAAACTCCTTAGATGATGATTCAATGAGACTTCGTCTTTTCCAAAGAACACTTACTGGTCCAGCTACTAAATGGTACATTGAATTACCAAGAGCTTCTTTCGATAACTTCACCACTTTAGCCACTACTTTTTTGACCCACTTCCAGTTACCTACCAGATATGAGATTAAACCGGAACTCCTAACCAACTTTAAACATATTACTACTACCCATATATCAGATCATATTCATGAGTGGTGATGTCATCGTTGAATGGTTAAGACATATGTTCCCGATCAGCTTTTACTTGAGTGGTTCATAAAATCCTTGTTGCCATCAATCACCGAGGATGTGGCAAAAGGTGGAGTTGTCACACAAGAGAAAGTCATTGCTCATGCCCAATACTTGGATTTGATTTACACACAATCTAGCATGATTTATGATAAAATTCCCAATGCACCTCGACTAGCTTTCACTGTTCCACCTCCTCCACAATCGAATAAGGACTCTCATGCCGATGACGGTGTGATCAATTCTTCAAGCACACAGTCAACATGAATACCATCTCATCAAATTCTTGTTGTTTCCAATCAAACTACCAATGCACTAGAAAATACTCTTGCCTCCGAGATTAATGCCATGTCGTATGACGAAGAAAAAAATCCAAAGCAACCGGCATGCAAGAAGAAGGGGAAAAATAAAATGAAACAAGAAAATTCCCCTGCAGAGAAATCATCTGATTCCTCTACATCAACAAGGAAACATCATTATCCATGTCTGATATGTAATGACGAGCATTATAAAAGAGATTGTCAACATCGCTCTGGGGTATCTAAACTCTTAAATACTTCAAACACGTTGGCAGTGTTGACTGATCCGTTTCCAACCCCGGAGACACATTTGGTTGCAACAGACCACGCTTCCACATCCCAAGTACTCCGTTATCCATCACAAAGCCACAAACCAAATTTGTGGTGTAAAAAAAAAACAAAGATTATGGAAATCCATCGTCGTCGAATAATTAGGCCACTGATCAACCTAATCCTTCAACCTCAACTTCATTTGAAGTTGTCCCACCCATTGTACCTGAATTGACATTAAAACCACCAAAGGGAGTTGTGCACAAATTGAAATTCAACTCTCGGCCTTGAGTAGCTCAAAAATATAACATAGTAGAAGATCTTGCTCAATTACCTTCCACTATGTCGACACTCGAGGTGTTGCAAAACTGTCCCTCTCAGAAACAGGCTTTATTGTTAGCAATAGGTGGAATAGATCCTACTAATTCAAACCTTGTGGTATTTAACCACAAGATTACTTTGCGATCTTCCCTCATCCTCCAATGATTTAACATCAGAATCATAAATCTTGGATGAATCTCTATTTCTGATCTCTTCAAGTGATCCATGGTATGGAGATATACTGGTCTATCTCCAGACCCAAGCTTTTCGGCCTAATACCTCTCACTCTGAACAACAATGTACTCGATACCAAGCCAAAGATTATCTAATCATTGGTGATACACTTTATCATTGTGGGGTCAATACGATTTTACGTAGGTTCCTCACTCATGAGGAAGCCAAAAAAGCTTTGAATGAATGTCATTCAGGTGCTTGTGGTGGACATTTATCTAGTTACGTTATTGCGCAAATAATTCTCCATGCTGGTTACTTCTGGCAAACCATATTCAAAGATTGCATTATTGTTGTCAGAAGTTGCCATGCTTGCCAGATATTTGACCAAAAAACTAGATTACCACCTGCACCACTGCATCCAGTAGTTGTTGTTGGCCCATTCACCAAATGGGGCATTGACTTTATGACATGTAACCCCACATCAACCGGGAGGCATGGGTATATTATAGTCGCTGTTGACTATTTTACCAAATGGGCCGAGCCGATGCCAGCATTGAACAACAGTGGCGAAATGGCTTCTTTATTTTTCTTCAATCATGTGGTTGCTAGGTTTGGGGTACCATAAGCCATAGCTATATATCATGGATCGCATTTTTATAATCACATGATGGTTGAGTTGACCACCAAGTTAGGACTGTCACATAATAGTTCTACTCCATACTACCTGCAAACTAATGGACAATTTGAGGCTATCAACAAAGTCCTTAAGTGCATGTTGCAAAGAATGATTGGAGTTCATAAAATAAATTGGCATTTATTCTTATACTCATCTCTATGGGCATATCGAACCTTGGTGAGAAATGTGATCAGATTTACACCCTTTCAGTTGGTGTATGGTTTGGAAGTAGTCTTACCAATCTAATCTGAAATCTCATCTCTCAAAATCGCAATTGACCTGCTACCCGACACTTCTAAAGAAGAAGTGTGTTTCTTGGAGTTAATCCACCTAGATGAAACCCGTCATGATGCCACATTGGCTAACGAAGTGCACAAGAAACGTATTAAGGTGTAATATGATAAAAATGTCAATCCTCGTGTCTTATCATAAGGTGATGTGGTCTTGCTTTATGATCAGGAGTCTGATAAACTTGGAAAAGGAAAATTTGAAACACTTTGGATGGGCCCTAATATTGTTAAGCACGTTTTGACGAAAGGTGCCTACGAGTTAGTGGACTATGATGGGATTCCATTGTCGCAACCCCAAAATGGGTTGTTCCTTAAATGTTACTATGTTTAGTTAAGTGTAGTAAAAATCAATGTATATATGCTTTGATTGCATGTGTGTGTGTGTTTCTTTTAGAGTTCTTATTTGATTAAGTAATCCACTTTGCATTTGTTGCATATGTTGAACTTTTTGGAACCATTTGTTGGTTACATCGATGGGGCTAGTTGTAGCACGTAGAATCTATCCTCTACAACATGGGCCATTTTCGCTCCAAGCTGCGAGTTAGTAAGTTTTATAGGGATTTGTATTGGTCGATTGACGAATAACATCGCTGAGTATAGCACATTGATTGAAATTCTCTCTGATGCCATTTCACTTGGCATATGCCAAATCATCATTAGGCTAGACTCACAACTCATTGTACTACAACTTACTGGCGTTTATACCGTCTGAAGCCCAAAAATTCATCACATGTTCCTTAGAGTTCGTATTTTTGAAAGGTATTTGAGTTTATTCAATATCAGTATGTTTCCAGAAATCTAAACACATTAACTGATTCTTTAGTGAATTATGTGTTAAATAGACATTTGCGACATATGTAAAGTAAAATATTTTCAATTCACATCATTAGTTGAATAGGATTGCATCACTTAACCATAATAAAACTCTGAAAGTAAAATAGTAGTTGTTTTAAAAAAATGTACAAACAATTTGTGTCCAAGAAAAAAATTGGTCATCTAACCCAAAAACTCAACATGTATGCAGAAAACATCTAAGTAAACTAGTGGTGCTCATGATAATAGGTCACAGCCTGTGCTATCATGCATAAAAGTCTCATCCAATGACTCAGCACACCAATGGTGTGGCACTACAGTCGCATAGGCAACTCCTCAATCCAGACATCTGGAATGCCTAAGTTCAAACCCTCTATGTGGTCCTGTAGCTCAGCCAATGTCTCAGCTAAATCTAAGTCTCAGAGAACTACTCCCCCAACAGGTATCTATGCTGGCCCACTTGCCTCTCATTGGTGCCCCACAGGTCGAACAAATCCAACATCTACAAACATAAAAATTATTTTTTTTAGTCTTGGAGTTAATACAAAAACACAAAATAAAGTAGAAACTTTAAAATCAAAAAACACTTTGGTCAAACAATTTACCTATAGCACCCCACTATGCTCCAACTGGTAACATCAAGTCTGGATCACCACGGAAATCCATTCTTGAATATGGATATTCTATGATGGCCATATCCTGTCAATCAACCACTCAAATAATGTAGCAGTAAATGAGATCAATGATTGACCAGCATGCTTAGCCTTAAGAACTACCCATCTATGCATCCATGGATCCCTAGGTCCAGATACACCCAGTGAAACAAGTTGTAGCTACATAAGTGGAATTCTCTCCAAGGCGAAAGAAATCAGGAACGACCCATAGCCAAAGTTCTTTGTCTTTCCGCTTTTCACCTTGATCAGTTGTTCTTTTACGGATGAAATTACTGCCTCGCACCAATTGAACACTTTTGACTCTAAACACTCTAAATCATACTGCATGTATGTTATGTTTGCCAAGTGTAGTGTTGCGCTGCCAACCAATTTGGAAATGGTAAAGAGGATTGACCTCAATGGTAAATCACTAACATCCCTGATGTTCATCTTTCTGTCTCTGCTAGGTTGTGCATCTTCCCTGCAAAACTGTTGTATGTAGTCTCTCACTGATTCACCTCCTTTGGAAAATCCAGATAGTGAGATGGGGGTAACCCACCTCAATAGTCCAGTAAGAAAGTAGATGCCATCGATGGTAAATGAGATCACTTTGTCCCTAATGTGAAAGGCCTAATCAGTAGGATCCCATGAACGAACAAGGAACTATAAAAGCTCAATCTGTTGCCACATGCTAGAGAGTTAGAAATACTTGAGTAACCCGCAATTCCTTAGGGCCTCAACCGTACCCTGATTGTTTAGGTCAATCATATATTTTTCTTTGTGCTCTTATTATCTCCATATAATCACCACTTTGATCTAATGAATGTCTATAATACAATCATTAGACAAATTAGGATCCATTTCTTTCAAAAAACAGAATAAAATTTGCGATAAAATAGGTATGTAAATTTTGGTTTTGTGCCCAGCGCACCCCTACCCTAGAGACAGTGCATTGCAATGCATGCAGCCTTGTATGTGTGTGCAATGCAATGCACCTTTCGATGTTGAAAGGGTGCGTTGATCCCAAAGTTCAAAATTGAAACCCTAGGGGCCTCAAAAACTCAAATTTTTTGCTTGAAACTAAAAATGAATGGAATGAAATGAAAGAGAACAAAGGTATCTCCTACCTGGTTTGGACAGCACGAGGAATGGTCCACTGAATCCTCCACAATCAACTAGTGAGATTTGAGGTAAAAACTGCTCCAAAGCACCAAAATCAAAGGGTAAATGTGAAATGGTAAAAATGAATTGTAAAACTTGTTTTTATGTTTATTTTCTTGCACATTAATCGAGTAAACATTAGTTTTTATTCACTTTAACCATGAAACATGTATTTTTAATCTATTTTGATGGTGTTTTGAGTAGGCTTGACAACTAAAATGCAGAATTTGACGTGCTCAAATGTAAATTGAACATCTTTGACCATAAAGCAAACTTTTAGCTCTTTTTTTAGCTTTCTTAAAAATGAAAAAGGAACCCCCTTGGAGACCTCTTTAATCTCTTTTCAGACTCTCTAAACATGAAAAGATTGTTGAGCGCTTGTCCTTTCCAGCTCATAAACGGATTGGAAATGATATCTCTCTTGTATTATTTTACGCTTTTTCAGACTTGAGAGATTATTTTACGAAAAGGAACTTGTGGAGTTTCCTTTTCATCCCTTTTCAAACTACCTAAACATGAAAAGGACCGAGTTATCTTTGTCATTAAACTCGTTAAAAACATCAAATAGCGACAAACGTTTCCATCTAGACAAGACCAAGTTTCACCTTCACTAGACTTGTTAAAACATCAAATAGTGATGGATTCACCCGAAGGGTGAAATTAAACAACAAGCATATGTTATCCTCCTCAAGCTTGATAAAAATAAAGAGGTACTGGTTAGCAATGACTAAGGAAAATTGGAAAAAAGGGAAAATGCTTTATGGTAGCAAGTCGCTCTTGAACATGACTGTTGGATAGGTAAATCTCCTCTACGGATAGAGGCGATCCCTACTAGCCCAACAGGGGTCTAGCAACAATCGAACAATGCTACACTGCAGGTTCCTAATTGTAATTAACAAGTGGGTGAGAGTAACCTACTTGGATTCCAACGCTTGTTTGTCGAAGAGATACTCCTCTCGCTCCTCCGCTCTAGCCGATCACAATTCCCCGCTATCCTCGCGGATGAACACCTGCACAAGCAAAAGAGAGAAAACACAAGCGTAAAATCTACTAACAACAACTATGTATCAGTCAGGAAGGACACAATTTACATCAATCATTCATTGGACAAATGGAAATGGAACCATAAGAGTAGTCATCTATCTTTATTAACAGAAAATAGAGTAAGGTACAACCGAAGTCCTGACGCTGAGTCCTTCTCTAGAGGGTCCAGCCAGCATATCTTCAAGCATTCACCTTTGGAGCAAATCTCCCAAGTCAAAAGGTCTCTCTCTCACATACAAGGCAACAAGCTCATGACCTTCCTCAAGCTCAAAGCAATCCTCACACA
>APFE030479197.1:0-23388 GCA_000404065.3 Pinus taeda
GGAAACATCTAGCGAACATAATTGTGCAATTACACCTCTTTGTTCCTTTTTTAGAAGCTTTGTCATACCGTCAGAGCTTATTATCTTTCCCGGTTTCCCTGCAATACCCCTTAATTCAACTTCTTTTCCTTCCACATAAAATTTCATGAAAAGTTCTTGAAAATTAAAAGCTATTGTACCTAAGGATTGTAGCCATTAGACTCCTAGTACAACATCAACACCACCCATTAGAATGGAAAGCATTGGGCTATTCAATACATATTATCCCATGGATAGGTTGATATTATGGCAGTTTCCAGAGCAATTTATGGTTCCTCCACTTGCAACCATCACTTGACACTCTAGTGCTGGATATAGGAAGCAATGCAATTCCTTGGCTATCTTACAATGAATAAAATTATGGGTACTTCTTGAATCAATCAACATTATTACCTTTTTCTTCTTGATATGTCCTTCTATCTTGATAGTTTGAGGAGTGGTAATTCTGGCCAATGCATTACAAGATATGGTCGAATTCGTTTCTTATTTTATCTAGGGTTTGTTCCTAGTGTATATCCTCTTCTTTTGATGTTTCTTGCTCTTTTTCTTCCACCACTTTACAATCTATGTAAAATAATTTCTTCTCAGCACACTTATGACCTTTAGTGTATTTTCTATCACAACTGTAACAAATCCCTTTTTCGCTTTTTTCTTCCAATTATTGTGGTGTCAACCTTGTAGGTTGTGGAAAGTTAGGGGCAACAACACTTCCATCTTTATAGTTGTGAGTGGTAGGCTTCCTTGGTTCCATAATTTTGCTTTCCATTTTTCTTGCCAACCTTAATGCCTTCTCCAATGAATCAGGGTCCCAAAGATGAACCTCATGTTGGATGTTATCATTTAAATTCCCTATGAACACATTAATCCTATGTTCCCATGGAATACCTTTTACCCTTATATTCAATTTTTGGAAGACCTCAATGTGCTCCATCATTGAACCCTTTTGTTTGAGATTTATCAATTGGCTAAAAAAATGTTGCTTTTTGTATCCTCATAATGTGTTATCATTTCTTCCATAAAAATTGTCAAGTGACAATTTGTTGACAAGAGAAAAGCCATCAATACTGATCCAAACTAGATATTTTATTTAAGTCGACATTTTACTCAAATGACCAAGATGGTCCCTTGAAGCAATTGGCTATCGACTTGTGCAAAAAATGAGTCATCATAGATCATCCCAAAAGCCACATCAGGTTGAAGTGTTCATCATTCTGAATTCGACGCTTCTTATGGTTTTTCATTTGGACTCCGAGTGATGGAGAAATCATCCGGCGAAATCAAGGTGTCAAGGAAGGCCTTGTCAACAACGTGACTTGATTGTGTTCAAAGACAAAAGTCCATTCTCGGGTACCTACAAAAAAAAAGAACAATGGTAAGATATTCCTAATCAAAACATTACCATGTATTTAATACTATTATGAGCGCATGTCACTATGGTTTAAAAACCTATGGAAAAAGTGACATTAGGCATGAGCGCAAAGTAAAACCAATGGTGGGTTTTAAATTCGTTATTTATGCCGCATTACAAAAACCATGAAACTAAGTTCTAAGGCATCTATACGATGTATGGCATTTCGAAACAAATGGTTATGAGCACATATGCAAAACCTTGGCATAACGTTGTATTTTTCTTTATATAGCGCATTTTTTTAAAACTACATGTTAGTTTTCAAATCATGTGCAACATTCAAATGTCGTATGGTTATGTCATTTAAATGGAAAATATATGGAGGGATGAATATGCCAAAGTCACGGCACTATAAGGGCAAATTCAATATCATTGTAAGAAACAGGTTTATGTGGAGGTGGCATACCAGTCAGCAGGGATCAGTCCAAATATGGAAAGGTTTTGGCCATCACCGTTAGAGATTGGACAATGTCAGCAATGCCACGAAGGCATCAGAAGGTTGGTCATCACCATGAATGCGGGAATGCAGCATGGTTATGGCACCAAGCCAACACAGAGAGGACAGCGCAATACGATGTTGTGAGGGATCACTACAACAGTTAAAACATTGCAGAGTCAATGCAACGTCGTTTTGTGCATTCAACAATACTCCTTCACTAGTGCAGGTTGGCACCATTGGAATTGTAGAGGAGGCAGCACGACAGTGCACTGCTCGGGCCTGCAACAAACTCACAATACCAAAGCCAATGGTGTGTCAACGCCATCAAGTTTTCGGTCCAATGGACTCTCCGCAACACAGAATGGAAGTTATCAATATTGCAATGAGGAGTAACAATTCAACTATCGGACCATGGGAAATGTGCCACGATGCATGGAAAATCAAACTTTGGTTTTCTATTCGCCTAAGTTAGAACAACAATTAACAAACTATGTTTTGGTTATAACACGGTCCAATAATCAAACGACAATAAAATATGATATGCAATGTAACAGAACTTGGGATAAGAGTTGTGTTTATGCGCCCATGTAATCAGAACTTAGGATAAGTTTAGATTAGTGGTTTTATCATCGTATGGTTTGTCATAAAGGGTCGAGCCATTTCATTAGCCAGCGTCAAAATTGTTAAAACAAACAACGCTAAATGTAGCATTCACCATCTTATAAATGGTTCGAATGTTTTAAGCATAGGACGAACACACTTGTGAGAACACATATTTAGTGTGAAGGTGCTTCTTGAAGCTTTTCAAAAAGGCAGCCGAAGATCCAGCAGGTAGAGAATTATTGCGCCAGAGCAGAGCATTGAGAAGCATGGATTCATGAGCCAGTCAATTTTGAGCTTTCCGGAGTCATACGAAAACCAATTGGAGTGATTCAAAAGCCTAGACAGAGGTTTTAAGGCGCTCCGGAGACATTAGCAGGGTTTGTTCGGTGAATGAAGCAACCGAAAGTCCATATTTCGAAACTAAGACAATCTAACTCCTAAGTCAAGTAAAGGAGGTTTGATTTGTTTTCGCATTGCTGTTAAGATATTCTCATTTTAAGTGGAGGTTTGAGTCAGCAGTTTAAGACTCTTTTGTTTTGATGCTATGCTAAAATTTCACTGGTAGAATGTCCATGTGAAGTTTTGAAAGCTCTTTGTCCAAGATCATTTCCATTCTAGGGAAATAGCCACAACTATGGAATGAAATGTAACCTACCTCTTATTCGCTAAAATATAAGTGGCCTAGCCTTTTTGTGTAGGGCCCGAAGACGTAGCCCAGGAGGGGTGAACTCCGTCACCAAACATCAGTGCTTTTATTTTGTCGATTGTGTATCTTTCTTTAAAGTTATTTACGGTTAATTTCACATGTGATGAAGTCATTCATACTGAACAAATAATTAACAAAGTTCCATTTCAGCATCATACACATTGAGAGAACGATCTAAAATTTTCTGCATTTCAGATCATATTTTGGTATCAAATCAGGTTCTCATCTAGTGCAAGAATGTAAAAGAGTTCAAAGCAGCTCAAGTAGGAGAACGATGATTTACAATCGATGGTCGCATCTTTGGAGAAAGATAAACAGAAACTCGAGATAAAAGGTCGAAGCTTTGAAAAACGATGCTTTGCGACAAATGGTGAAATCTCTGGAGGAGGACAAGCAAAAACTTCAAACAGAGATTGAAGCGTTGCAAAAGAGACAAGGGTCAAACAGTCCATCAACTCCCGATGCTTCCACTGAAGGGAAAAAAGAGGTCTCCCCTCTTTATCTAGATGATGGAAACAATTCATCTTTTTCCGCGACTCCAAAAAGTCAGTTGGCAGAAGAAGCTATTGGAAGTTTTTCCTCACCCTCCAAGAAAACTTCTTATGCACCAACTTCACCAAGAAAAGATTTGGAGAAGAATGAACCTTCCAGTGAGCAAGAAATTGGGGCATTTGAAAAACATATCAAAGGAGTGGGTAAGAAGCTCATGGAGAAAATGGGTTACGAGGAAGGACAAGGCGTTTGCAAGCAAGGCCAGGGCAGATTTAGTCGATTTCAGTACAAGAAAGGCCGAAGTATGAAGGCTCAGGCTTCGACCAATCGGTATGTGACTATTGTGGGAAAAGCAGTCACATTGCAGATCGATGTTGGTCTATACATCTTGAACTGTCGCCGAAAGCGCTGCACGACCAAAAAGGTAAGCAACTAAATCAATCAAGCAATAATGCAGAAGGTGAGTCCTCTAGTCAAAACTTTATAGCAAAAGTTATAAAAAGGCTTTACTCATGCACATTTTGTGGAAGTCATTTACATTGTGTGAAGAATGTTGGAAGCATAAGGCATTCAGCAAAAAGGTGGGAGCAATAAAGACTAAACCACATACAGATGATGAAGCGTTGCAGGTCAAGAAGCGTCCAGGGAAGATTTTACTGCAGTCATACAAGGACTCAACCTCCAAACAAAGTGCGGGAAAGTCCAACAAAAAGACAGCCAGCAAAAACTCTAGAGAATGAGTTTGACGACATTGCACGCTGCGAGGGCATTCAACGAGAAAATGTCCAATGCTACCTTGGGAGACAACATCAACATCCTTAGAGTAAAAGTACCTAAAGCCAGGGAAGGCAAGATTCCAGATTTGAGCTAGACAAATTTCATGCTTTATGTAAAAAGTATCTGAAATAATTTCCCAAATGTATGCCCATTGCACCAAAGGCTAAACCCAATTTTCACATGGAATATTTGAAGTGAATATGATCTAGGGAATGCCTTCCAACATGGATTTTCAGTTGACAGTAATTTGGGAAACGAGGAATGGTGGAATCGTGTGGAAGCACAAAGGAAAGTCAACTAGACATTGATTGGTGGTATCAAATCAATGGGCAGGATGTTTTTTGCAATCCAAATGAAGTTCAACAACAATGGAGAGGTGCCACATACCCAGTGAGCAGTATGGGCCCAAACCCCTCCATCATGACCCTTGAGAGAATTAAACCCTATCCACCCTAAAAAAAAATAGATACACCCTTTTGACCATTGATCGTTTCTAAAGACATCAAATCACACCATGTGGCAAGTCCATTTGAGATAGCATGAAGGTATGTGTTGTTGAATAGTTAAAAAGGAATGTGTGTGGGTTCACCTATGATTTTATATGTTAGAAATATAAACATAATGTATTGTATATTTATAATTCTATGGTTATTGTATATTTATAATGTCATGATAATATGTATATATTATTAATATTTAAATTAATTAATTAATAATTTTACTCATTCAAGCATGCATAAAGTAAGTTAACTTGAGTCAATGGATGATATATTAGGGCTAGGTGGCCCTGGTACTGATAAGGAACCACCCTAAAGTGACAAGTTAGCGATGCAATCATGTTGACATGACACTAGTACAAAATCTTTCAGGGGCCATATTCCATTGCTCTAAACTTAGAGTGAAATGGAATTTACATCAATGAAAGCTCTTAATGAGTATAATACAATGGTTTCCTTAGAAATGGGGTTTGAATTTAGTAAAGGAAGAAAAAAAATTATAACCACGCCTCCTCAAGGTGACTTTAGGGGTTGGGTGTGCCACAAATCTATATTATGTTATATTAATGTTAAAGAAGTAAATATCTATCCATTTTAATGATAATAATGCTCTATCAAAAATATAACATGCATTCTCTCATCCAAATATATATTTGTTGTTTGGAATTATATCAATAACTAATCCATTATAAATTGCATCTTAATTAGATAGTCAAGTGGAATAGAAGTAACAAATACATAAAATTATGCATTTTCCAAGGCAATAAGTGCCACAACATTATGTGAATTGTGTCCCTTTTCAATATTTTTAAGTGGGTTAAGCTTAAGTCTTACTATTTATAATTATATCCTCCTTTCTCAATAGAGAGTGGTTAACAACCATAGACGTGTAGCTCATTTTGTTACGACAAGAATCAAGTATGGATTTTCATTAGGATTTTATTGTTGGTTTTTGCAATAGAAGACATTGGTGGTCATATTTTGTTTCTAGATTAATTAGAGGAAATCATTTAAAGTAAGCCTCCCACTTGTGCCCTAGTGATAAAAGGAAGAAATGAAAAATTCACATCCATAATAATAATCGGTCATGTCATATTTGTGCAAAACTATTCATACTAATAGGAATGTGTTCACCATAGAGATGCATGTTGCAAGTTTATATCCCTTTCTCAAAAATGAAATTATATGTTCCCAAGTAAAGATTATGTAGACCCCTAAGATTTAGCATATGACATTTCAGTTGATAATAATAGAGAGTTGGCATTTGGTGCTTGATATGACCTTTTAACAAAGAAAGGTAGAAAACCATTCTATGATATTGATTTTATGCCCAAGGTGAAGGAAGGAACATCTAGTAAGGAATTGAAGTGTGACCCTAGGATGATAAATAAGGAAATAAAACACCTCATTCTTGAGAACAATCAATTACTTATCATGAAAAGTTCTTCTCTTTCTGTAATGGCTTAATCTTTTCAACAACTACGAAAGCTTGTTAAGGACAAAAAATTTATGTTTTAAAAGGTGATAGCATGAACAAATTAGTGACTAAGGAAACTCCTAAATATTTAACCATGGGATTATATGGCCATGAAAGATATCAATATAGCACAAGTATATCATCATTAGATTCCCTTGTTAAAATGTCCTCTTCTCCAACATAAGAACTTTAGACAACGAGAAGATGATTTGGAGTTACTCAAATTTCTAGCCACGTGGATGAACAATCTAGTAGATGTAGGGGTTTGAAAAAGGAAAAAATTGATAAGGATGTTGGGAGTAATGGTGATGACAAATAAGATACATATCCTATTCAAAATCCCAATAGGAAAAATGACTTAGTGTTTAACAATACATCAACCTCTTTGACAGTAAGCAAAAGGAACAACAAAGAGATCCATTGGTTACAAAAAAAATGCTATCATCTAAAAGTAGAATTCCAATGCCATACCTGAGGATGTCAATACTTTCGAGTGGAGCTAATGACATGAGTGTAGAGATCTCCCCCCCCCCATTGTGGAAAACAAGAATGAAAATTGTTGAGGTCAAATCATCATGTCTTAGTAGTCCAAAAGAATAACTGCATTAGAAAATAGTGTTTAGGCATCATTCACTGAAAGGGATCAGGGGCAAATTCAAGAGTCAATTATTCACAATAAATTACGCTGCTAGCTAAAACTAAATAATGGTAGAGCAAACGAAATATGTGGATTTATGCTTCGCATATCCTCCCAAGGTGAATGGACATTAGCTTTGCATGGAGAATCACTTCATGTTACTAAAAATCATCTTATAACCATCAAAGAGCCAAACCCAACAGTAACATATACTCTAAGGAATAGGCACCCCATATTATTAAGTACTCTGCCCTAGCTATGAAAATAAAAATGTACTATGCATATTTAAGAATCGTACATTATCAAAATTTTCAAGGTTAAATGACTATTGTAATTGTAGACAATTGAGTAGAAAATATTGCATGAAAATTTCCCTTTATTATAAATGCATTGGCTAAGTATTATTCATATGAAAAATAATTATATTTTAATGCCTAAATTGTAAATATAAACAAGCTAACTTATTATTTAAACATCTAAAATTGCACTCAATGGAGAAATTTTGTCCTTTAAATTTTCTTTCGAAAAAAGAAAGATGACAACCAAATCCATGTTAAGAACAAATGAACATGTAAAATTATATTTGACATAGCAATCTTTAGATCCAAAGTATCCATATATGTGAATCATTTTTGTCAAATTAATATAACAGTACCATTAACATGGGAAACAAAGATGCCATTAAGAAATATGAGGAATGGAAAATAGCTTCATTGTGACTTCTTATTTTGAAATAATTAGACCTTTATACAATATTGAGAAACTCTTGTGCCTATTTGATGCTAGTAGGACCACATAGCCTAAAACCTTCATTTTTCATAAAATGCCTCCGTTAACAATAATAGTAATAACAATTCCGGACTACATGGTATTCTCAAAGGTGCACTTAGACGGGAACCCTAGCTCTCGGCAGGAAACAATGGCAACAGTAAGCGCAGCCACTGCAGAACAGGGCCGCAGCGCCTGGTTACCAAAACTTCAAGCTGAGTCCTCGGTGCCCATCTCCTCCCCTGAAGCTTGTCTCGCCGTCGAATCTGGAGCGATTTATGCCCTTTCACACTACTGGATCCTATGCAACAATATCAAGCCCTTGCTGATGGTCAAGCCCGGATCTGGATTGGGCGCCGCATACAACCTCTCTGCTTCTGAGGAAGGTCTTGTGTCCGCTTATGAGGAAGATCTCATTTTTGTCGTCGCAACGCGGACTGTTGACGTCTCTAAGAATAGGGACTATCAGGGGAGCGACCCCAGGACGCTAGATCTGAATGATTCCAGAGGGATTCGACAAAGCACCCCAGATCTGATATACCACATAATTGTACGGGTTTCTACCAGGATAAATTACCCTCCTTCAGGTAGCTCTGCAGTAGCAGGATCCCTGTTAAGGTTAGATATCAATCAAATTCCTCAAATCCGAGGATCCCTACAGCTCGATGATGGGGATAATTTGATGGGAACGCGTGGCCTTCAGGGGACTTGGAAGGCCTAATCATTTCTGAAATACGACATTTCTTACAGATCTGGAAGGGGGCCCTCAAAAATGGGCAGCCTAACAATATATCGGGCCAAGCACTAGCCAGATCCGGACAACCGCCAATGTTCCATCCCTGTAAGCAATCGGCTTTACGGATCTTCAACAAACACTCTCTATATGGTGGACTGGGCACAATAGAAGAAGGTTGGGGATTTTCTCCTGGATGCTCTATCTACAGAACTAACTACAATGGGCCCTGTGGTTCCCCTTCTGAGCCGAAGAGAGCCAGTCACGGTGTCAAGCTGTGAGCAGAACCAAAACAAACACATGAACTGCACAGACAAAACGCTGCATAGGGCAGAGTCCCACTTGGGATGTCTCATAGAATACGCACACAGGCATCAGATAAAAGGCAATGAGAGCCACACTATCGAGACAGATTCGATAGTAATCTTCATCAAAACGCTGGAAGGCAGCCATCTCTGCTGGATGCTCCGGAAAGGTATGAGGATACAGGACTTAAAGCAAAAAATACAGGCTCACCCTGGGATACCAACAAGAAGCCAAAATCTGATACACTCATAACACTATAGACAATTACACTCTACAGGATTATGGAATTACAAGAAATTCGACCATCATAGAAGGGGAACCAGAGGGCCCATTGTAGTTAGTGGTTCCCCATTGAAGGATCTATGATATATGCTAGAGCGATTATTCAAAAATGTAGAGAGCTCTAGAAAGTATCAAGATGTTAAATATGACTAGAAATAGTAGGTTATAAGTTCACAACATTTATCTTTATTTTTCATTAGTTGTAGACCAATATGGTATATTTGAAGAGTACAACCATTTCAAATTTACAACTAAACTAACAATACACACAAACATTTCATTAGGTTAGAAATCATTAAATTTATATAACAATATTTTCACTTATAGGTGTAAAAAACATGCAAGAATTTCTTGGTAGTAACTATTATTGGAGAGATTACTTCATGGATATAATATTGGACTTATAGATGGAAAACAAATGAAACAAAATGTAGATCTACAATCTCCATCATGTACTATTGTAAAGATGGATAACAAGTGAAACAAAATGTAGATCTACAATCTCCATAATGTACTATTGTAAAGCCATATAATTTTCATGTCAAGAATAATTACAAATAGATAGTACATAATTACAAAAAAAAAAAATGTTATTGTAAGCAGACTAACAAGACTCAAATCATTGCCTATTGTACTTAGCACAAACTATATTGTAGAAGAACTTTGATCATTTGAGGCAAATGCAACATTGCTTGCTTCATTTGTATTGCTAAGCAAATTAGATATGCTTCGTCTCAATCTTTGAGAAGGAACTGAAGTTGCCATCAAATCCTTTCTGATACTCTCCAATACCATTGCCACTTCTCTCATGGTTGGTCTTTCTTCAGGCGAATCTTTTGAACAACTCAAGCCAACATGTAGCAAAGAAAGGAGGCAATTGTATATATTATTTTCTTCAAATTCATATTCATCCACCTCTTCAAAAAACAATTCATCAATTACCTCCTTCACTCTATTTGGAAATGCAAGGTTCACCCACTTGTGCAAATTTAGCTCTCCAACAAACATGTCACTAGTTGGTCGCTTTCTAGTAAGCATTTCTAGTAACAAAATACCAAAGCTATAAACATCTCCTTTTGTGGAAATTGTCGCAGCCAATCCATACTCTGCATTAATATTAAAAAAAAATCATCAAAATTTACTTAACCAATCCATATAATACAAAATTATTACTGAGAAAAGACAAGTGAAATTATTGTTTTAACAGTCATACCTGGGGCAATGTAACCCATTGATCCTTTCAAAGCAAGTGATGATGTAAGTGAATCATTTGAGGTTGCACCAATTAGCCTTGCAATACCAAAATCTGTAACATGGCCTGACATGTCTTCATCCAAAAGTACATTGCTGGGTTTTATATCACAATGAACTACTTGCACAAAAGAATCATGGTGAAGATATTCCATGGCATGGGCCACATCTATGGCAATGTCTAATCGTGTTTTCAACCTCAATTCACACAAAACTTCATCATTGTTATCATCTCTATCAGGATACAAATGATTCTCTAAACTGCCCTTAGGCATAAACTCGAACACCAAAGCTTTGAATTGGAGGTTGGAACATGAAGTTATGACTCTCACCAGATTTCTATGTCGAACCTTTTGCAAGACACTACATTCTGCTTTAAAACTCTTTTCAACTTGTTGATTTTGCAACTGGAGAACCTTAACAGCAACAAATGAACCATCACTCAAAATTCCTTTATACACTAACCCATAATTTCCTCTTCCCAACAAGTTGGCATTGGAAAACCCATTAGTTGCTATGTGAAGCTCTTGATATGAGATCCTTTGGTGCACTAGCTTTTGGAAAATAGCTTGTGAGAAATCAAAGTTTTCCATATGTATATTTCCTTTCCAAAAGTATACCAAAAGTAGACAACATAGTATAAAAACAAGAGCTCCAATGATTGGCAGTAATATTCTTTTCACAAATGGAAAATGACTTCTTGGCGTTGGACATGCAGATAAATTGAATATGTGTGGTCCACAAAGACCGAGATTTCCAATTAAAAAGATGGCACTTGTTTGATTTGCAAAAATCCCTCCTTTCGGAATCTCCCCTGTGAGGTGGTTGAAAGACAAATTCAAAAATTGAAGCATTTTCAGCTTCTCAAGAGTAATTGGTATTGTACCTGATAAGGAGTTGGAAGAGAGATCTAGGCTCAAGAGGCTCTGTAATTTTTCAAAGGAATCTGGAATAGAGCTTTGGAAGGAATTTTGAGATAAATTCAATGATTGTAGTTCACTGCAACTTCCAAGTGTAGGTGGAATTGCCCCAGTCAATCGGTTGGAAGAGATGTCTATAGCTTGAGCCATTGCAATTTTACCAATCTCTAAGGGCAAGGAGCCTTCTAATAAATTCCATGACAAATTCAAATAAAATTGTAAATTGTAAAGTTTGGCGATTTCTCGTGGTATGCTACCAGTGAGCATATTGTGAGATAGGTCAAGCAATTCTAAATTTAGACAACTTCCTAAGCTGGTAGGTATGCTTCTTGATAATTGGTTGTGATGGAGGAGGACTCTTCTTAGTTGTTTAAGGGGCGCAAGGGAATTGGGAATCCTTCCAGAGAGGTTGTTTTCACTGATGTCCAATAGCCCAAGGTGTTGTAATTGTTCAAAGTCATCAAGGATGTTTCCTTCTAATCTATTGTTACTTAAACACAATTGTTCTATCATTTTAAGGTTTCCTAATGGTGGAATGTTTCCAGTCAAAAGGTTTATACTTAAATTTAGATAGTACAGGCTGGTAAGATTACCAATATGTGGAGGGATGTTTCCTTTTATTCTATTGTTTCCTAATGACAAGTAAGACAAATTGGTAGAAAGGTGTCCTATGTCAAGAGGCAAGACACCACTTATTTTATTGTTCCTCAAGCTTAGTTCTTGTAACTGGGAACAATTGGTAAGAGCTACAAGAAAGGGCATGGTTGTAGTGGTGCCACTATCAAGATCATTGGCAGGTAAATGTAACTTTTTAAGAAGTGATAGCTTACCTAACTCTAGTGGCACACTCCCACTCAACATGTTTTGACCTAAACTAAGCAATTTGAGGTTAGAACAATTTCCAATAAAAATTGGTATGTTTCCACTCAATTGATTTCCCCATAAATAAAGAAAATTCAAATTGGTGAGGAAGCCCAACTCTTGTGGCATGGTGCCATTGAGTTTGTTTAAGCCAATATCCAAGACAGTCAAAGTAGAAATGTTTGACAAAGAAATGGGAATGCTCCCTGATAATTCATTTGCAGAGAGGTAAACGATTTGAAGACTTGTGAGCAAACCTAATTGTGGCGGAATAGCGCCGGTGAGACTGTTTAACTCAAGTGTCAAATGAAACAACGCTGAAAGGTTTCCTAAGGAAGAAGGAATGTTACCTGTGAGTCTGTTGGTTCCTAACGCAAGGTACTGCAGATGTGTGAGGGAACACAACTCCCGAGGAATTTTTCCGCTGAGATTGTTGAAGGAGAGCACAAGCGAAACCAAATTTTTGCAACCGCTGAGTTGAGTTGGGACATGTCCTTCCAGTTGATTGTGGTTCAACCGGAGAGTTCTCAGACGAGAGAGGCATCCCAATTGAGTTGGGATAAGACCTTGAAGCGCATTTCCTGAAAGATCAAGGGAGTGGAGAAAGGAGAGATTACCGAGGAAAGGAGAGATGGGGCCGTAGAGATCCATGTCAGTGAGGTTGAGGGCAAGCACTCTGTTTGGATGACGACGACTGCAGGTGACGCCAGTCCAGTTGGAGATGGAGATATTGGTGTCATTCCAATCGGCCATGGCGTCATATGGATCGCTGGTTATGAGCTTCTTGAAAGCCAGCAGCGATTGCCGGTCATCGTGAAATGAGTGCATAGCGGATGAGAAGAAGAGAAAAGTGCAGAAGAGGAGAAGCTGCAAAGGAAGTGGAAAATGAAAAGAGAGAGACGGCATGATCGTTGTCGTGGGGAGAGAGGCAATTGGGAGAAGGGCAATGGGGTGATTTGGAGTTGGATGTAAGAGCTATTTATAAAGGGAAAGAGGCGCACCTAAACATCCTCTGTGGGGGCACCTAAAGAAATTCGGGAAAAGTGGAGTGCAGCCGTGCCACGTCATTTACTTATTTTCCACCGCATTTCCTCCGCCATTTTCGCTGATATCGATGTGACGGAGTGTTTGTATCGTAACCAAAATTATCGGGAAAAGTAGAGCGCAGCCATCTGACGTTGAACTTAATATCCACGTCATTTTCATCATTTTCATTTCATATTCGCTGGGAGATGATTTCCCAAAGTTTTGGTTCATTATTTTTACGCTCTTCACCGATTATTTATCATCCTTCACCGATTATTTTTACGGTCTTCACCCGTTAGTCTTCACCGATTATTAGAAATTGAATTGCTTGCCCTTTTCTCTATTGCTTCTTTCCCAACATTTCCATATTGACTGAACATTTAGTGTCTATAACAATATTGCATGTCTCTGTTACAACAGTTATAACACACAAACTTCCGCTACTTTTCTTCGGTGTCCCCGTCTCCCTATCTACAATTTCAACAACACGCGTTTGAAAAGAAAAAACGCATTGACTTAAGAGCAACATGAAGCCGTCTCTCCATGTCCAGAAGAATTTGAGCTATTAGAAATTGAATTGTTTGGCACCTTTCTCTATTGTTTTTTTCCCAACATTTCCATATTGACTGAATATTTAGTGTCTATAACAATATTGCATGTCTCTGCTACAACAGTTATAACACACAAACTTCCGCTACTTTTCTTCAGTGTCCCCGTCACTCCATAAACTACGGTGCCCCCGTCTCCCTATCTACAATTTCAACAACACGCGTTTGAAAAGAAAAAACGCATTGACTTAAGAGCAACATGAAGCCGTCTCTCCATGTCCAGAAGAATTTGAGCTATTAGAAATTGAATTGTTTGGCACCTTTCTCTATTAGGATGTCGTCATTTCTTTCATTATTTTTCTCTTCACCAATTATTTAGCATTCTTTATTTAACATACAAGAATTTTATTTTATTTTTGTTTTCACCACTTAATTAGCATTCTTTATTTATTTAAGAATAGAAGAATTTATTCTTTATTTCACATGGTGAACGTCTCCGCTTTGCGTCCACCTTTAGTGACTTTTTTCATCTCACTTTTAGGTGCTTACCGACCCATCTTTGGGTTGGTATTAGTTATGAACTTTTTGAAATTTTGTTTTAAACAATTTATTCGGGGATGATTATATTTTTTTTTATAAATTTAGATGTATAATATGTTAAGTCTACAATATTTATAAAAATTATAAAGTATTGAATGAAAATAGAAATAGTCTTATATATGAGGTCTTAATTTATTTATTTTTATATACCTATGTTTTTTAATTTATTTTTATTTTTATTTTAGACATCAGTAACTAAAGATATTTGGGGAAGTTATGTTAATTATGAATTTATAAATGTTTCTAGAAAATTAAATCTCAATATAACTAGTTTATATCAATGTTATTCACTTATGATTTTATAAATAGTTTCTAGAAAACCTTAACTCCAACCCTAATTAATTGAGTTAATAGGTTTATTTTACAGCGTAGTATGATGCGTAACCTGGTCTTTCTATCATCAAAGTCGAAATTTTGCTCATGTGGGCCCAAATAAAAATTTAAAAATAAATAAATAACTATACAAAATATTTAAATAATGCCCGTTCATAAAAAAAATTGCACATGAAGAAACTCCATCCCTCTTTGCTCATGTTAGATATGTATTTAAGATGGATCTATGGTGGTTTTTTATCAATTCAAGCTACTCTGCAAACTTAAGAAACTATAATAACTCTAATGAAATGGGACTTGTAAATTATAAATTAATGCCTAAGCACATCATTATTCTTTACTTTTTGTCTATATGTACAACCTAGTTTTGCATAGTTGGACAAGTCTTCAACAAGAAATTTGAAGAGATGTGACACTATTTTTAGTTTTTAGTTTTTAGTTGAAGAAGGCCTAAAACCCCCATTCATTTCATATTAGCAAGTATAACCAAGAGGTTTTGAGAATACAAGGAACTTGAGACTCATTAAATGTATTCTCCATGTATTGATTTAAGAGATTTAAGAAGTGTGTGCCTTCATCTATGCAAGATACCAAAGATAGGAAGAATTTGAATGATAAGTATCCTAGAGAATTCAAGTAGAATGGTCACTTCTTGTTCAACCAATTCAAGTGTGTAGAGAAGAAAATTAGTTATCCCTGGGAAAGATATAGCCCCCAGAAATTATATGTATAAGGAGAACTATTGTATTAGTTGACCATTGGAAATCCCTTCTGTGAAGACTAGACTATTGAGAAGATGAAACACAATATAAAATGATCAACATTATTTCTAGATTTAGCCTGGGTTTGGTTTCTTGCAAGCAAAACTCCACCCAATATTTGATTCCTTTGGTTGTATCTTTAACCTCTAGTTTTCTTGGAAATTGATGCATTGCTCTCCATGGAGATATTTATTCTTGTGAATCTCTTAATTTAGCTACAATACGGGGAAGGGACTCGGACATGACAAATTGCACTAAATCCTCTTGAATAGTAGGTCATGTGATTTCCATTCATGAAGCTTAAATACCATCATGTAGAATGATTTAGGTTGATTCATGTGAGGATAATGAACCACAACTATCATCAAAGCTATTATCTAGTATTGGAGGTACCATTAAGATCTCCTCTTGTGAATATTGTGTCAATATTATTACAATTACAAGTTTAGGATTATACATACTTACGTCACCTTTCACATCACTTTTAAGTTCCTGAACTAACTCCAAATCAAATTAATGTTAACTGGAGATCATTGCAATGTTGAATAGAATCAAGGCTCTTTAATTCTTGAATGAACTTTGTCATAGTATCATTAATAATGGCATTCTCATCTTGATCTCCATCAAGTCGCTTCATTAGTTGAACTTTGTAACCAACACTTCTATTAAGTCAGTGACACAATATTGTGGTGCGGGTACATTCTCAGTGCGAACACAAACAATTCCTCTCCCCCGAGAGAGCGGGTCTAGCCACAAACAAACGATTTATGGAAAACTTCCTTAGGCTAGAATCAAATAAAAGGGCCTACCTCTTAGAACGCTATTCCATTTGGTGATGATCATGCTTCCTTACTCCAACTACTTTTTGTTTCCTTCCTTCAAATATATGAAACAAGCAAACAAACAACAATAACAAACGTGATAGCATAAAATATTGCATTTAGCCTACTTAGCAGGTCAAGGAACATTAAGCCATCAAATGTTAGATAACACTTCAATGTAGGAAATCAATCAATAGTGTAGAATTTTCTCTACAACTCAACTAGCTCACTGATATCATGTAGAAATTCCACCTGCAGATCAAACTGATATATGCAATGTACTACAAAATAATACTAGATCTACGTCTACCATAAACTTTGTGGAAGCTAATCAACCATGAGCAACATCAAGCATGAACACATATAACTGATAAGAAGAAATCAATCACATAACACATAATATATCACTGGGGAAAGCACCAGCATAAAACCCCAACACTATATTATCAATCAAGTGGAAATCCTCAACAACATACAAAAAGAATCAGCTCAAAAGCTATCTTTCTCTCTCTGTACTGTAATGATGTAAATCATGGACTACCTAGGCTTCAATATATAGGTTGTAAATTGGCCTAATCATACCTGCTGTCACCTCAGGTCCAACTACGTAATCATAGAAGAAAATAGATTCCTTCCTCATGCAAGGAATACTTACTAGAAATATCCTAGCATCTGATAGTACACTGTCCCTCATCTGATCTCAACTAGGTCTTTGTTTGAACTTCCATGCATCAGTTATTCATGAGTGAATACATAGTTATCTAAAAATAATAGTTGTCACATGCATGCAAGCATCAACAAACTATATCTCATTAATTTAACAACTTGTTAAATTAATCTAACTAGACTTTGACTAAGTTAAGCTAAGTGAACTGATCCTCTCAATATAGAACTGAACCCTATCTCCTTTAATCAAGGGATAAATTCCTAAATCAAGAGAGAAAATAATTGCATGATCTCACAAAGACTTCAAGTTTGCTTTTCCTTAACTAATTAACTCATGGAGATTAATTAATTAATATTTTAAAATGTTGGTAAGACCAAATTTGTTTTTACTTCCTATAGTTAGACTAGGGATTGCTAAAATAGGAAGGGACCCAGAAATGCTATTTTTACAAGTTTCTATTTTTAGCAGTTTCACCTCTCACGCAAGGTGGACAAAATGCTCATTGGCCAAACTGCTATTTTTAGACATGTTATTTTTAGCAGATCTATTTTTAGCACTTTCTAAATTTAACATTTCTTGTTGCACATTTTTCAACACTCCCTCTCAACAAGAAAGGCTTCCTCTCAAACCCGATCCTATAACTCTGGAATGTTTTGCATGCAACATATCTACCAAGTGCGGTTGCTCCAGCAACACTCGGAACAAAAAAACTCCAAACTGACCACTTTGTTGGGCTAGAAACATACTCTGATGTTGAAGCTTTACTTGTTGCTGACAAGTGCTCCCTCTCTGACCTCTGTGCTACTGCAACATCTCCATGCATCTCGCATCGTTGCACCCTTCTCTGTGCTACCCTGCACTGTGCAACACACTTGTGCCTCTCGCATTGCTACAGCCTGCATGCTCTGCATTGTCCTGGGATTCCCTGCACTATAGCTCTCTCTGTCGCTCCATCAGCATCTGTCTCTACCCAATCAATCAATTCCTGCTACTCCACATCGGGGCTCCTGTAGCAAGGTCTCATCCAAGAGGTTGGGTACCTCAAGGATCCTGCCCCTCCTACTTGGACCGATCACTCTATATTTCCCCACCTCCTACCTAGAGGTATGGCTGCATGTGATCCCTTTACCCACTTGGCTCGAAGATTCCCCCTACTGGAGGTCTCTGCACAAGTAGATGTCTCTACTCAATCTCCACTCAGCTTCCCCTATTGTGGCTGCTCCACAACCTCTTGAAGCTACTGCACTAATCGTGGCTCCTCCAAAATCGTCTGAGACTTCTTCTGGCACTGCATGTTGAGAGGTAATATACCCTCCCTCTCAACCACCAAGTCTCCATCAGTTGCCTTGTTTCTCAAGGCTTTTCATGCATCTTGAACCTCAAGAGAATACAAGTTCTTGACCTGTGAACCAATCTACTTCACCTATCTAGTGATGATGTGTCTAAGGAAAACATTTCCCTTACTGAAGACTACATCATAGCCTTTGTCTTCCAGCATCACAATCGACACCAAGTTTCTCTTTAGTCCTGGTACATACTTGACATCAGTCAAGGTAAGGCGAGATCCATGCTCCCTCTAAAAAATAATCGTGCCTACACCTAAGACACTATACTTCTCATCATTACCCATCGCTATGAGTATCTGGAGATCTTTCTCCTCCAAAGTACTAAACAAACTCTTGTTGCCGGTCATGCAGAAAGAAGCTCCACTGTCAAGAGACCAACCACTTCCAACCATGGATGAAACCATGCATGCAAAGAGTGTGAAATCCAACTCAAACTGTGAAGCGAGTGCCTCACCTTTAGATCCTTCCCTAGATCCCTACTTGGATTTCCTTCGTGGACAATTTGTAGCATAATGGCCCACCTCATGACAACGAAAACGTCGAACTTTCGATTTTTCAACCTTCTTCCCATCATTGGAAGAACTGAATTCAGAAAGAGAAACCTTCTCCTTCCCCTTCTTCGCCTTACTCGCTAAGGCACAATTCTCCTCATCATGCATGGATGAAGAATTGTCTCTAGTGCTCCGTCTAATCTCCTCTTGCATCAAATCTGACCATAGTCGTTCCCATTCTAGTAGTTTCTCCCTTCCATTCACCGAGTCCTAGTAGTTATGCCAGCTCTTAGGAAGGCGAAGGAGTGCTAGACTCACCATATCCTCATTCAATGTCACAACCCCTACACTTGCAAGCTCATCCCTACATGTGATTGAGCTTGGTTAGATACATAGAGATCGTCTCATCCCTTTCACACTTGATCTTTCGAAGTTTGTCCTTCAGTGCCAACTTCCTCTGATCACTGCTATTCTGATATAAATCTTTCAATGTTTTCCACATTGCATGTGGAGTCTCCTTCCTATGGAGGCTTGAGACAATGTGATCTCACACTCCCTCCAAGAGAATTCTCCTAGTTCTAGCCACACACTTCCTCCATTCCACCTGCTCAATCTTGTCAGTAGGCTTAGGAATTTCTTGATCAATTAAATCCTTAAGGCCATTATCTTCCAAAACTGCCTCCATGCGATCCTTCCAAGCTATATAGTTTGAGCTGCCATCAAGGGAATACTCAAGCCTCAAACCATAGAACGCCATCGATGAAATAGAAGTGATAAGAACTTGAGATCTATATCCAAAATAATAAACTTCAAATTTCTCCTACTAGTATATTGTTCTTTCTTGATCACCTGTGATCCAATACCATGTAGAAATTTCACCTGTAGAACAAACTAATATATGCAATGTCCTAAAGCATAATACTTGTTCTACTTCTACAAAACATTAAGTGGAAGCATAATTGAATTCATGAGCAAAATCAAGTAGAAACATGCATAAATGATCAAGAGAAATAACCACACATGACACAAGATATATCCAGGGGAAAGCACCAGCATAAAACCCCAACCATGTATTATCAATCAAGTGGAAATCCTCTTCATAATACAAAAAAAATTAGCTCTCAAACTATTCAGTTCTCAATGAACTATGAAGATATGAAGATGTGTCTCATGAACCAACCAAGCCCTATATATAAAGGCTTTACCTATGGTCTTGTTAGTGTCAGTCTTTGCAGCCTTCCTCCAGTGATCAAACATGCTCTTACACAAGTGATGTTAAGGTGTCAAGGTCAAATTTTATCATTTCAGTGAGTCTTCAAGTAAAATTTGGTCACTAGGCATTAGGTCCGGGGTTTGATTTTACCCTTGTCAAATTTGTCCAAATGAAAATTCTATGTCACATCAGTATTCTACACATTCAAGGGTTAATCATAATCATTTCAAGTTCCATTGGGTCATTTCACACCTGTTCATGTTTCAGTTGCGCATAAGGCAGGTTCATTTCCCTCTCCTGGGTTGAAGCTAATTTCTCTTGGTGGTCAATAAATGAAAACTTGTAACCATGATGTTCATACACCTTCCCTATCCATAATTTACCTATCACTCTTCCCATCACTGAGATCCCCCAAATTCCCCATTTTTGCATAAACCCTAGTTTCTTGCTAACAACTTGGCAATTTTCTATGGTTGGGCCCTATGTTTTGCTGTTTGACCCCCTTCCCCTCACTCAATTTCTGAGATTCCACTTTCCCCTACTTCCTAACATCCCTCCATACTTCTCAAAATTTCCTCAAGAATTTAGAAGCTCCCTATCCCCTTCATTTTGCTTCATTTCGGCAAATCCCTTGTCCCACACATCGGGATATGTTTCACTCAAATGTGGTTTCTGAGCAATAAACGATGAATTTGGGAAAATTGAGAGAGATTTTTGTCCACAACTAAACAAGAAAGAAAAACCTCCTTCACTTTTTACACAGGTGTCATGGTTCTGAAGAAATTTCAAAAATAAAATTGCCTCGAGAGAACTGATGCACCGCTGGAGCAACCTCAGGAAAATCCATTTTTCTCCTAGCTGGGTTTTCCAAATGACTGGTTTGATGATCCAAATGATAATTAGAGACAATTATCTTTCCAGTGAGCTATCATGAGCTCAATTTGGAATTGAGGAAGGCATTCAAAAGTTGACTGTAACAGCACTCTGCCTTTAGGCAGCCTCATTTGGCACAGTTCGACCAGTCTTCGGAGATTTGATTTTTGACAGGGTAAATGAACTCCAAATTGCACAATTATTGAAATTAGACACCAATATCTTTCCAATTATCTATCATGAGCTCAATTTGGAGTTTCTAAAGGCATTCAAAAGTTTACTGCAACAGCACTCTTGTAAGGACCTGATTCCTATTATTAGAGCCTCAATCTATTATACACTAACAGATCTATTTTACTGTTGATTTGCAAGTAATAAAAGGAGATTACTGACCTTCTCACAAAGTTTTAAACATTTAACATCTTATCATTCTATCATAAGCAACATAAATTAAGATGAGCATTCCATTGATATCAACTTAACAAGAGTAGTTCATGGAAAAATACCTGTTCCGGCAGTTGATGACGATACCTTTGTCGTATAGCTCCAGTTGAATGCTCCTTCTCACCGACCCAACCAGATTTACCACCCAGCCAACTAGGAAACAATTTCCTAGCCCAGGAAACCTCCACAGGTTCCCTAGCCCTCTGTGCCCAAGTCCAACCAGATATAGTGTGTCCTCAAGAAGAATGTGCAAAACCAGATAACAATACTTTCCTCCTCTCAAACCTAAGAAACCTCCATAGGTTTCCAAGGTCTCCCCAAAACTCTAACAAGTCCAAACAATCACAACCAACCCCCACAATCATAAGCAAAACCTCCCAAAAACTCTCTCTTTTCTCCCTTCCCCCTTCCCTTTTTATACCCTCCTTCCCTTCTCCATCTCAACCACCTCTCATTAATGTCATTCACTTCTCACCCATCCCTATAGTTGACTTCTCTTCTCCCAAGTAATCTAGGAGTACATTTGGAAATGTGAGATGTAATTACATGGAGGGGACCATATCTACTCCTTAGTAAATGTGAGGGTACATTGGGTAATGTGAAATGAATATATTTATTGATAATGAGTTGGAGAGGACTATGTCTTCTCCCAAGTAAATGTGAGGGTACATGGGGGAATGTGAAATGTAATTACATGGAGAGGACAATGTCTTATCCTTAATAAATGTGAGGGTACATTGGGTAATGTGAAATGAATACATACATTTTGAAATAATGGAAGGAGACCAATTTCTACCCAATATTCAATTTGAGAAGGTAAGTGGAGAATTTAAATAATGGAAATCATGAATTTTATATTAGACCTATATTTCTCAATATTTTTAGATAATGTAAACATTAACAAAATTTGTAGGATAAGATTTAAGTGGGGCATTACATACACCCCTCCTTCAAAAAACTTCGTCCCGAAGTTAGAATGAAAAGATGCAAGGAGTTGAAAGCATAGCAACTGGAGAGAGTTATAGAAATGAAATCGGATAAGTACGACAATGACATTTCTTCCCATCAAGAGTCTCTAACTGATCTATATCCTCCTATCCACCCTGGCCTACTTCCATTCCCACCCTATCCGTCCTCTGCTGCTTTATCAGTGGCAACGACCATACTAACCACTGATAGAACCATCATGGTGGGAGTGTCGAATACATCGACCTAACTTTCCCCAGCAGGCAATTGGCAATCGTCATCACACATCTAGGGGGAGTGTTCAGCTGTCCTCCCCACGATTCCAGGTTTCGGAGGATACACGGTGGGAAACACCTCCACCCCTCCTTCACAACACGGACCACACTACAGAGCTGGTTGGACTTGTCATCGAATAATCCAGTCAGGTCATCTTGTCACCTGTCATTTGCATTTTACTCGTGTCATAAGAGTGCATATCAAGTAGATACCAAATGTAATAGAACAATGTGCATTATACCTTCCCCATGAGATGTCTCAACCTTCCCTCAATAAAAGAGTAGCTCTCGGCTATCATATAATTCTTTCTCCCTGCAAGTTAGCTCTCATTCATGCATTTATATAACAACAAGACGTATAATCATCACATTATTAAGTCTAGTATCCATATGTCACTTTGTAGTTCATACTGGAAACAATCATAATTTTACTACGTCATTCATTAGATAAATCATATCCACTTAAGCCATACATGAAACGATAATAGCTCTGATAAGTCATGTACTAGATAAATCATCACCAAGTAAGTCATACATCAAATGTTTCCATCATCAAAATCAAACCCAAGTAGTTTCACATGTTCAACCAAATGCATCAATATTACACAATGTTCATAAATAATACGGAACTACAACATAAAACCTTAACATAGATAGTTGTCTACGTCAAAATGGGCACCATAAATTCTCATGTGACATCTTTGTGGAACCCCTCAATAACAATTAGAGTTGAAGATATTCAATTGTCTATCATGGAAAATAGCATTTGAACCCGGATATGCTATAAGGTGGTAACAAAACCAAAATAATGGCAAGCAATGGATTAGT
>APFE030479209.1:0-27471 GCA_000404065.3 Pinus taeda
AAAATTATTAGTCACCTAGCAGAACAATCACTAATCCGTCTTCAATCCCTTTTCTTATTGAAGTGGAAAGGAATTGAATCTTCAATATTCCTCTATACTGTCACTGTAATGAGTTAATTCTGGACTACTGCTTTACTGATAATGAAGTTGGCTTGTATATATATATATCATAATTTATACTGTGATAGCCCAAAGTAACAAACTTCGTATATTTCAAAGATGAGGATATTCGATTCTGCTAGACATTAGAGATTTTCAAGGCTGCAAACCGCTACAGGAGGTCATCCTTTAATGCTATAAATATGCAATGAACAAACTTCAATAGCCAAAGGGATCTGAGGAAACTATAGGCTGCTAATTACAGAGTTGTCCACACAGTTCCGTCCTAAGAACTAAAACAATGCTGCAAGGAGGATTTGTTGTTGCCCTAAAATCCGTCCATTTTAAGCTTGGAATTTAGGGCAGTGATCTGCATTAAAAGGGTTTATCCCAACAGGGACAGAGAGAGGGAGAGAGCCCCTTTTCTTTCACCACAACCACGCACGAAGGCCTTTAGGGCTCCTACACTAATGGTGAGCTAAGATCATCATCCACCTCAGGAACAATGCATGATAATTATCCCCTTAGTTCCAATTCCAGTCCAACAGTGCCTGGAGACGCTCTCGAGGAAGCAATGTTACACATTTCAATTCAGACACTCGATACCCTGGAGGGAATCGGTTTTTATTCAGGTCCTTATCCAGAGCGTCCGAGTGAACAAGACTGTGCATACTACATGCACACAGGTCTTTGTGGTTATGGGAGGCATTGTCATTTCAACCATCCCCCAAACGAAAAACTGGTACACGTTTCATCAATTCTCCTAAACACCCAATTCTCCTAAACACCCATAGCGCAGTTATTGTTATGGCGAGTAGATAATTGTTTTATGTTAGAAGCTTAAATAATAAAGCATGAATTCGTCAGAACTTCTAAGATCCGATTGGCTTAGTCCAGTAGTTAGTGGGTCTGATTGCAGGCTGGAACAGAGAATCCTGCTGCTTGTAGCACTGCGGGCAGGGGTCGCATTGAATCCATGTGATATCACTGCCTGTGTCTATGAGCAAAAACATTCCAGAAGAAGGGGTGCCGAATCCCACTCTCACAATATAATTCCCTGTGCCAATCGTCTGGCCTGAGGCAACCCATCTCTCCAGATCCTCATTGGAACCCATAGTTGAAGCATTCTCACGAGCTACATCGCTTTGAAGAATCCGAAGAGCCAAGACAGGCCATGGGACATTGGCATGCCTAATTGGAGAACAGGATCCATAAATATGATGTATTGGCAATCTCAGATTGTTCTCATCAAGGTCAAAAGTTGGATTTTTACCAACAGGACAGGGATCAGTCAGGCTTCTCCATTGCAAAGATTCCAGACTCGTGAGTGCAAAGCCATTGCTATGATCCCCTTTTGCTAATTTCAGATAAGCCAACAAACACAAAGAAAAAATGCCTACATGCTTATGTCCTGTAACGTTTCTACCTGCCATAGCTGGCATATAGCTCTGAGAACTTCAACTTTTCGATTTCTATTCTGGCATACAAGTCTCGGAATTTCAACTTGTCAAGATCTGTGCTTCACAGTGTTTCTTCCACTATTCCTTCTGGAATTCTGCATTTTGGAGAGGTAGCCATACTGGACTACGATGTGCAATTCACGCCTCTTGTGGCTTCCAGATCTAGCCCTTCTCTGTATTTTGTGAGCATGACAGGCATCAATGTGGGCGATGAGTTTCTTCCCATTTCTGCTACTGTCATGGTCGATTCAGGCACTATTATTTCTTGGTTTGAGCAGTCTGCATATGGGAGATTGAGGGATGCATTTACCCAAAACCTGCTCTGTATATGGACAAGAAATACATGAGTAAATGATCAATGATTCATTGAATCCCTTCCATAGTATACAACAACCAGGTCCACGCATGCCTTTTTTTTGTAACTTTTCCCAAGTGAGGGCCTTGTGTTCAAGGCTAACCACATAAAGATCCAAGCCTTTAAAGGACATTTGAATTACCACATTTTTTTTTTCCACCACCAGACGCAATCCTCCCACTTTCAACTGCACAAATGGTTCAATCACCTAACTTAGGAGTGTAAACCCCACTTGATTTGTTTTTCCCCCCTAAATGAGCTCATCCTTATCATTCCTAATTCTAGCATGGCTGGATCTAAGAATGTGAATGTATCATCCCCATTCTTCAGCGACTTTCCTTTCCTATCCTAAAAGATCAACTTGTTTTCTTTGTTGCCTCCAAATTGTAGTTAATTATGAATGACCTACCTGGTGTAGAAAAAACAGAGACTTCATGTGAAGTGCCTCTATCAAGCCCTAAGATAATTTGTAACCTTCACCTTAGCTGACCCAAGGATCAATACCAATCCTTAGTCTCATCCCATTCCCTATCCTCCAAATTAGCCATTGACCAATTAATGGGAATGCTAGATTCATTGCCTCCTTCCAGATCACGAAAGAATTATGCCTGGAGATCTTCTCCATTCTTCCACAATATCAGGAAATTATATACTTTTGAGTTATGACCTGCCACCAAAAACCCTTACGTCCAATCAAGTGCCAAAGACAGAGCATATAAGGTGGGATTAAGAGCATGCAGCTCACTTTGCAAGGCAGGACTTGGAACTTGGGCTCTTGTAAAAATGGAGAATTGCTAAAATAGCATATTTTCAAAACCTAATAAAACTCATTGTGTAGCCAGTTTCGACTAGATGCATAACTTTAAACGATTTGGATTTTGAATTGAAAAGAAAATATTTGTTGAAAAATAAATAAACAGGGTCAGAATATGGCCATTGACTACTCTTTGACCTATGCTCACACTAAAAGACTGTGCAACTATTCTTATATACACATATTATGTCCCTTCTCATATATTTGGTACTCTTACGTGTGTAAGAAATCCAGCTGAAGCCTATGGCAGTGGACAAGTATATAAGCTCTATGTTCAATGACAGTTAATGATGTGTTGGGCACGTTATTCCATCACAGGGCATGCAATGGTTTTAATTCTACTCTGTTTCAACTTATCCTATCTAGCGTCATAATGAAATCTGTAGCAACTTGTGAACCTCACTTTTATAGCCATAAGACCTGCAAATGGTAAATCTTTGAGTTCAACTCTAGTGGCACTTATGTTATGAATATAGTTCATAAGAAATGAGACCCTTGAAATGGAAAGATAGTTGGTGAACCAGGCTTATATTGCTGATGTTTCACGTCCTTAGAAATCAAATTGTTCATCGTATAGTCTCATCAAATGAGGATGGGGATTGTTCAATGTTTCATCCATATCTACATTCTGGATACTAGAAACCAAATTTTCATAAATAAACTGAACACAACCACCATCATAATTGAGCCTACAAATGTTAGGTTGACACAAATAGGGCTCTGCCATTAGTAAATAGAATCTAACATGAGCAATTTGAGTACCATGGTCAAGTGGAACTAATGATCCAATAATCTGCTTTGCAAAGAGGATAATCAATTTGTTTACGACAAAATATAAGTGTTGGAAAATAAAGAAGATAAACACTTTTAGCCTGCTTCATTTCCAACTTATTTGGCATGAAGTGGTAAAAATGATTATCTCTGATTGATAACCATACAATTGGTCTAGATTGGCCTTTGTGGTGATGTGGTGATGCTTGCTACATAGACTAGTGATGCAAAATATATGTGTACCTTGAAGAAAGGACAATGACACTGTACACCCAATCAAGATATATTTTTTTTTATGGACAGGTAATTTTAGATGGGAATTCCTTTCCACACAATTTAATATTAATCAGTGTCATCTAGAGGACAGGCAGACATTACAGTCGATGTGAACAAGAATAGTTTCCAGGAAAATAGCTTGCTTGTAGTTAACATTTCTCAAGTTAGGAAATATCACAGCCAGTTTTTCAAATATTATATTAATGTTTGCAAGATCCTAAATCTATATCCTTTCTGTGCCATCACCTATCCAAAAACCTTCAGGCATGTACCATCATTCATGGATGGTTTCGACTTTCTCTTAAACCCTGCTATTGCTGATGTTGCTTCTTCTCAGTCATAGCATTTTAGCTAACCTAGTCATTACATTAGAGTTGGAGATCACAAACTAACAAGATCAAATGAAAAATCCAAGAGTTGTTGTATCAAAGTGTTCCTCCCTGTGCGTAGTTACTCTCGTTTGAGGAAATAATGATGTTCTAGGGTTCTTCACGTTGACTTGCCAAGAAATAAATAGGAATCATTTTTAATATTCATAATCTTTTTATATGTAAAAAGGAAACTAATTACTTGGGGAGAATGCTTGTCATTAAGAACACATTAAAGACATAGATACTTGGATAGAATTATATCTAAATGAGTAGTGAATCATTCAGGATTCAATTGCAACTACCTCATTGATGGGCATAATAGATGCTAATTCCAACTATAACTTGATGATTTTATCATTATTCTTCAAAGGCATCTTCATATTTACTAAAATGTAGACTAGAATATTTTGTAGACTCTTTTCAATCATTCATTGTATGCCATTTAGACAAATTGTACTTTTGATACTAGAAGTCATTAAACATTTGGCTTTTTCACCCTTACCTATACAACTCTTTTTGACATTTATGAGTCATTTAGGATTTGGATTTTTGATAAGAGTGAGTGATGGTTTTCCTTGATTACTCCTGAGAGTGGCTCGGATTGAGATAGTGGCACTCCCATTGTTGGTCCTGATGTGTTTGTACAACGGATGGATGTAAATGACCAATCAACGATATTAACTTCTTGATGTTTCAAATGTGAATTATTAGGGGTTTTGCTGAGGGTTTCTACGTAATGGTATTGTTTAATTTAAAAATAAATAAACATAAAATAAACACTTATGACTATCATGTATATGAGTTAGCCAAGACGGACAAGTCCTAGAATGGATTAATAAGTCTTAGAAATCGTGTAGATTTTGAGCATATCAAAATGGTGAGGACGCGAAGAACCAAGGACCTGGGGAGTCTTCACAAGGACCTCCTTCGAATAACCCATTACCTTGGCCAGAATTGACTCTCATCCTGCGTTCCCTGGAAGCAATTAATGAAACCTTAAGAGGATGCCAAACAAATGAAATCGAAGGGGAACACCCTTCATCAGGGTTAGGGAACCCTGAGGGATCTAGAGACTATGATAGAAGACCTCCAGTGGAGGACATTACGAGGGAGCTCTAGAAGATTAAGCTCTCAGAGCTTGCAGGGGGTCGTGCAAGTGAGCATGCAGAAGCCTGGTTAGAGGGGATGGGAAGGTGTTTTGCACTAAGGGAGTACAATTCCAATTCCAAAGCCAAAATAGCAATATTCCAACTCAGAGATAGAGCTCTAAATTGGTGGGGTAACTTGGAGCGTCAACTACACCTCACTCCAGACACAGTTACTTGGAAATTATTTGAGGAGAGGTTCAAGAAGAAGTACCTGCCAACATATTATGAAGAACAGTAGGTAGGAGCCTTCCATGCCCTAATATAGGGAGGTCGTACTATAGAAGAATATGAAATCCGATTTATGGAATTGGTCAAGTATGTCTCATACATGGATACTGACCAGCGCCAAGCAGATCGTTTTATGTATGGATTGCAACCTAAGATTAGGGAAATGGTGCAGATGTGGAAACCATCCTTAGTGGCAGAAGCTGTAGAACAGGCTCGTTATGTCGAAGAACACCTAGACTTAAAGGGTGAAGGCAGAGCCATCTTTCCACGTCAAACAGGGTTTATGGGGAAGGCCCCTCGTACCTTCCCAAGGAGAGGAAGTCGGAGGCCCCCACCATATGGAAATAGGGTTATACCTAGAACATCGACAGTAGGGATTTCAATGGTTTCTAGTGCAGCTTCACCCACAGCTTCAAGGGCACATACAAATCAAAGTCATAGGTGAGGAACAACAAGTGGGGGCAGGGGTTCCAGGGGAAGAAACTCTTTCCAAAGAACTCCACAACATTCGGTTCAAGTTCCACCACGCATCACTTGTTGGGGATGCGGAGGGACTCATTATCAGTGAGACTGCCCTGAGTTTCAATCTGGTAACAACAAAAGAGAGGGAAAAGAACCAATGGGGAGAGCAGGTGGCCACCACCGAATCTATGCAGCAGTTGACAATCAGCAAGTTGAACACCAGTCTTCCATGGTAGAAACCTCAGGTATGATAAAAAAAGTAAAAGTTAAAATTTTGTTTGACTCTAGTGCTACAGATAGTTTCATTTCACTAGTTGCATTAGAAAAATGTGGGTTGGCAGCCTATGAGCACGATGACTTTAAACAAGTTGAGATGGCTTATGGACTAAAACAAGCAGTAGGGCCTAGTGTAGACCAATGTCAGGTAAACCTCGGGGTGTGTATGACTAAGTTGAAGGCATATGTCACAGAATTGGGAACGTATGATGTAATTGTTGGAATGGACTGGCTAGAAGCTCATCGAGCTTTAGTAGACTGTTTCAAGAAGAAGGTGATCTGTTTAGATGATGAAGGTAGGCCAATTGAGATTTGTGGAATCAAGAGGGAGTGTCCCTACGATTCATATCCATGATGAAAGCAAAACGTTGTCTCAGAAAAGGTTGCAAATTGTATTTGGTTAAGACGGTAAGTGACCAGAAGGGACTTTCCCTGGATCAACATCCAGTTTTGGCTGAATTCAAGGATGTTTTTCCAGAGGAGTTGCCTGGATTACCTCCTATAAGAGAGATTGATTTCACTATTGATCTAAGACCAGGTGCAGAACCAATATCTAAGACACCCTATAGGATGACAACTCCGGAGCTATGTGAGTTACAGATGCAGTTAAGGAGCATCTTAGACTGGGATGATCAGACCTAGATTTCCTTGGGGTGCACCAGTAATTTTGTCAAGAAGAAGGATGCCCTTGCGGCTATGCATAGACATAAGAACTAAACAGAGCCACGATAAAGAATAGGTACCCAATACTCGATAGATGATTATTTACCAACGAAAGGCAGCGGTCCTCCTCAAAAATTGATATACGATCTGGGTAACCACCAATGAGGATAAAGCAGGAAGACTCCAAAAACTGCATTCGAACTCGTTTGGGCACTATGAGTTCATAGTGTTCCATTTGGTTTAAACCAATGCACAGCAGTGTTCATGAGCCTCATGAATGGTGTGTTCAGAAAGTATTTGAACCAATTCGTGCAAGTCTTCCTTGATGACATTCTTATATTCCAAGAATGAAAAGGAGCATGAAAAGCACCTAAGGGTAGTATTGACTTGTTTAAGGGAAAATCAATTGTATGGAAAATTGTCAAAGTGTTCCTTCTTTCAGAAGGAAGTCCATTACCTTGGGCACATCATTTCAGGAGAAGGGATTTCAGTTCACCCAGAAAAGGTGAAGGTCATAATGGATTGGCCAGTACCAAAAAATGCCCATGAGGTACGTAGTTTTATGGGGCTAGATGGGTATTGTCGCAGGTTTTTGGAAGGGTTTTCAAGGATTGCAAAACCCATCACCACATTACAACAAAAGGGGGTTAGGTATGAATGGAAAAATGAATGTGACACTGCATTCACAGAGCTGAAGAGGTTACTAACTAGTGCACCGATCCTTCAAGTACCAGACATGAGAAAAGACTTCACTGTCTGAACCGATGCTTCAGCACAGGGATTGGGTGCAGTATTGATGCAAGAAGGTGGGGTAATAGCTTTCGCTTCTAGAAAATTGAAGAAGAATGAAGAGTTATATGCTACCCACGACTTAGAATTGGCAGCAGTGATGTTAGCCTTGAAGCTATGGAGACACTACCTCATCAGGAGAAGATTTGAGTTAAGAACAGATCATCAAAGCCTAAAGCATCTCTTCACTCAAAGGGATTTGAACACTAGAAAAAGGCGATGGAGCGAATTCATGAGTGAGTATGATTTTGAAATCTCATACATCAAGGGAAAGGAGAATGTAGTGGCGGATGCACTAAGTAGGAGGCCACGAACTTTCTCCCTAGTAGCCTTAAGGGTAAATTTAAGGGAGCAAATATTGGAGAAACTCTTTGAAGATAGTTGGTACTTAAAATTCATCTCAACTATCCAAAATGGGAAGCAAATAGAACCAAAGTTTGAAGGATATGTCCTTGAACTAGATGGGCTATTGAGGTTCCAAGGGAGAATGTACGTACCTAAGGAAGGGGGTATAAGAGAAACCATCCTCGAAGAGTCTCATAGAGCACTCTATTGTGCACATCCTGGGGTAAAGAAGATGTATGCTGACGCAAGGAAACTCTTCTTTTGGGTAGGCATGAAGCATGACATAGTCCAATTTGTCGCCAAATGTCTTGAATGTCAACGAGTGAGGGCTGATCATCGCCATCCAGCAGGACTCCTACAACTTCATGACATCCCTACATCTAAATGGGAAGTAATTTCCATGGATTTTGTGGTGGGCTTGCCACTCACTTCCCAGAGGCACAATGCTATATTGGTTATAGTTGATAAATTGACCAAAAGTGCCCATTTCATTCCAGTAAGGGACACTTACAATGTTACGGATGTGGCGCGAGTGTTTGTCCATGAAGTTATCCGACTGCACGGATTGCCCACAAAGATCATTTTTGATAGAGACTCCCGATTTACATCTAGGTTTTGGACAAGTTTGCAGTCAGCATTGGGAACTCAGTTAAACCTAAGCACTGCATACCATCCATAAATAGATGGGCAGACTGAAAGAGTAAATCAGGTTCTGGAGTACATGCTTAGGATGTATGTCATGGATAATCAGAATCAGTGGGAAAGGTACTTACCATTGGTAGAGTTTGCCTATAATAACAATTATCACAGTTCAATCAGGATGCCTCCTTATCAAGCTCTATATGGAAGACCTTGCAGGACGCCGTTGAGTTGGGAAAAGTTGGAGGACCGAGTGATAGTTGGCCCGAAATTAGTTCAAGAAATGGAGGAACAGGTAAAGCAGGTTCGACAAAGGTTAAAGGAAGCACAGGATAGACAGAAGAGTTATGCTGATTCACACAGGGTTGATCGCAGTTATGAAGTAGGGGACCAAGTTTTTATTTGTATCCGGCCCAACAAAAGCATCATCCGGTTTGGGAAGGGCACGAAATTGTCACCTCGGTTCGTAGGGCCTTTTAGGATCAAAGAGAAGATTGGACCAGTTGCCTATCTTCTTGTACTGCCACCCCATTTGCATAAAACTCATGATGTTTTTCATGTATCTGTTTTACGACATTATGTTTCTGATGAATCTCACAAACTGGATTGGCAGGACTTGCAGGTCTCGGACATGGGAACCGTAATGGTAGAACCATTACGCATATTGGACCGTAGGGTTCGACAGCTCAGACGTTGCACGGTGCACCAAGTTAAGGTCCAGTGGGACAAGTATAGCCCAGGATTTGCTACCTGGGAGGATGCAGAGACTATGCGTCGTGACTACCCCTCACTTTTTGAGCATCTGTGATGCCTATTTTGACTTAGATAGATACCTATGTTAAGATCCTATTTCCATGTTATTTATTTATGAACATTATGTAATATTGATGCATTTGGTTGACACATAAAACTACTTATGTGAATCAGTTGATAGATTTGATATTAAATGATAGAAATGGTTGATGTATGGACTACATGTATGACTCACTTAGTGATGGACTATCTAGTACGTAACTTATCAAATTATTTTGGTTCATATATATAGCTCGAGTGGGTATGCTTTATTTAAATGAATGACTTAGCGAGAATTCCTAGATTGACACTTGGATACTAGACTTAGTAATATGATGATTATATGTCTTGTTGTTATATAAATGCATGAATAAGAACTAACCCACAGGGGAAGAGAACTATGTGATAGCCAAGAAGGAAGGATGAGACATCTCATGAGGAAGGTATAATGTACATTATTTTACTTCATTTGGTATCCACTTGATATACACTCTTATGACACGAGAAAATGCAAATGACAGGTGACAAGATGACCTGACTGGATTATTCGATGACAAGTCCAACCAGCTCTGTAGTGTGGTCTGTATTAGGGTATTTACCCTAGTTCTGCAGGAGGGGTGGAGGCATTTCCCACCGTGCATCCTCCGAAACCTGGAATCGTGGGAGGGCAGTGATGGACACGCTCCCCTAGACGTGTGATGATGATTGCCAATTGCCTGTTGGGGGAAGTTAGGTCAATGTATTCGACACTCCCACCATGATGGTTTTATCAGTGGTTAGTATGGCCGTTGCCACTGATAAAGTAGCAGAGGATGGATAGGGTGGGAACGGAAGTAGGCTAGGGTGGATAGGAGGATATAGATCAGTTGGAGGCTCTTGATGGGAAGAAATGTCATTGTCGTACTTATCCGATTTCATTGCTATAACACTCTCCAGTTGCTATGCTTTCAAACTCCTTGCATATTTTCATTCTAACTTCGGGACGAAGTTTTCTGAAGGAGGGGTGTATGTAATACCCCACTTAAATCTTATCCTACAAATTTTGTTATTGTTTACATTATCTAAAAATATTGAGAAATATAGGTCTAATATAAAATTCATGATTTCCATTATTTAAATTCTCCAGTTACCTTCTCAAATTGAATATTGGGTAGAATTTGGTCTCCTTCCATTATTTCAAAATGTATGTATTCATTTCACATTACCCAATGTACCCTCACATTTATTAAGGAGAAGACATGGTCCTCTCCATGTAATTACATTTCACATTACTCAATGTACCCTCACATTTATTAAGGAGAAGACATGGTCCTCTCCATGTAATTACATTTCACATTCCCCCATGTACCCTCACATTTACTTTGGAGAAGACATAGTCCTCTCCAACTCATTATCAATATATATATTCATTTCACATTACCAAATGTACCCTCACATTTATTAAGGAGAAGAAATGGTCCTCTCCATGTAATTACATTTCACATTCCCCATGTACCCTCACATTTTATTGGGAGAAGACATTGTCCTCTCCAACTCATTATCAATAAATATATTCATTTCACATTGCCCAATGTACCCTCACATTTACTAAGGAGTAGACATGGTTCTCTCCATGTAATTACATCTCACATTTCCAAATGTACTCCTAGCTTACTTGGGAGAAGAGAAGTCAACTATAGGGATGGGTGAGAAGTGAATGACATTAATGAGAGGTGGTTGAGATGGAGAAGGGAAGGAGGGTATAAAAAGGGAAGGGGGAAGGGAGAAAAGGGGGAGTTTTTGGGAGGTTTTGCTTATGATTTTCGGGGTTGGTTGTGATTGTTTGGACTTGTTATGATTTTGGGGAGACCTTGGAAACCTATCGAGGTTTCTTGGGTTTGAGAGGAGGAAAGTATTGTTTGTTTAGAGAAATTTTCGGCAAAGTCACATAGTTAATTATTTTTCGACGCGTTTCGAACCAACTAGTGTGGTTCATTGTCAGGACAAGTTGAAGATCCAGATCCAGAGCAGCGAGTTAAATAGTCCAAGCAGAGACTCAAACGGCTAAAATGTCTAACGGCTACTTTTCCACCCAAGGACCCCAGTCAAACTTCCTATAACTAATTCAATATTAAATTACTATTCTAATATTTTAATTTTTTATACCTAATAATCCTTTATTTAATGCTTAGTTATTAAAATATTATATATTTATAAAAATAAAATTATTATTTAACCTAGAGATAAAATAGATCAGTGGTTAGTTAACAAAACCACATCATTTATCTATTTAAATTATTAATTCTAAATGAATATATATATGTAAATATATAATCATATTTATCAATACCTTAATATTCTAGTAGTATATTATTTAATACAATTTTTATTATTAGATAAATACAAATTTTATATAAATTCATATTATTCGATTCTAGGGTATTTTATCTTTTATTATTATTATTATTATTATATTATTTTTTATCATTAATTAATTAAATGAGAAAAAATAAAAACCCTGCAATCTCAGGAAAGATCAAATTATCTTTAATTGCCTGATTAAATATATATAATAAGCTAGGTAATAAATAAAACAAAACAGAGGAAGGATTACAACTCAAATATAATCATCGAAAATAAAGGGAAAAAGAGGGGAAAGCATCATACTAATAGGACGATAAATAAAAGGCGGACAAATAAAAGAAGGAAAATAAATTAACACCAAGGGAACCAACCCTAAGGAAGGGAAACAAGAAAACTGAGGCCTTACCCAGAAGGGACCGCGGAGGCTAGGAAGACAGGGCTGGGACCCGACAGCTGCTGATCTTCCATCCATCATCCCGATTAAGATTATGAGGTCTTTTTTCAATTTCCAGGGCCTCTCTAAACTTGCGATGGTGAAACTGAGCGACTTTGGCAATGACTTGAGCCTCTTCGATACACACATGATGCATCGTCTTCTCAGCATGTTCAGCCAGGGCTGAGGATTTGGTCCTACCATGCTTCAAGTCAGCCGAATGCTCGCTAATCCTCTGATTGATAGAGCGACCTGTCTCACCAATATAACGAATCCCACAGGTCGGTGAAAGATCCGATTGACCCCAAAGACATGAAGGGCATCTATGTAATTCCGTGCTCCTGTGGGATTCCTTATATTGGTGAGACAGGTCACTCTATCAATCAGAGGATTAGTGAGCATTCGGCTGACTTGAAGCATGGTAGGACCAAATCCTCGGCCCTGGCTGAACATGCTGAGAAGACGATGCATCATGTGTGTATCGAAGAGGCTCAAGTCATTGCCAAAGTCGCTCAATTTCACCATCGCAAGTTTAGAGAGGCCCTGGAAATTGAAAAAAGACCTCATAATCTTAATCGGGATGATGGATGGAAGATCAGCAGTTGCTGGTCCTAGCCCTGTCTTCCTAGCCTCCGCGGTCCCATCTAGGTAAGGCCTCAGTTTTCTTGTTTCCCTTCCTTAGGGTTGGTTCCCTTGGTGTTAATTTATTTTCCTGCTTTTATTTGTTCCCCTTTTATTTATCGTCCTATTGGTATGATGCTTTCCCCTCTTTTTCCCTTTATTTTCGATGATTATATTTGAGTTGTAATCCTTCCTCTGTTTTGTTTTATTTATTACCTAGCTTATTATATATATTTAATCAGGCAATTAAAGATAATTTGATCTTTCCTGAGATTGTAGGGTTTTTATTTTTTCTCATTTAATTAATTAATTAATAAAAAATAATAATTAAAAAAAAGATAAAATACCCTAGAATCGAATAATATGAATTTATATCATATAAAATTTGTATTTATCTAATAAAATTTTTAAAATAATATTAAATAATATACTACTAGAATATTAAGGTATTGAATAAATATGATTATATATTTACATATATATATTCATTTAGAATTAATAATTTAAATAGATAAATGAATGTGGTTTTGTTAAACTAACCACTGATCTATTTTATCTAGGTTAAATAATAATTTTATTTTTATAAATATATAATATTTTAATAACTAAGCATTAAATAAAGGATTATTAGGTATAAAAAATTAAAATATTAGAATAGTAATTTAATATTGAATTAGTTATAGGAAGTTTGACTGGGGTCCTTGGGTGGAAAAGTAGCCGTTAGAATTTTTAGCCGTTTGAGTCTCTGCTTAGACTATTTAACTCGCTGCTTTGGATCTGGATCTTCAACTTGTCCTGACGATGAACCACACTAGTTGGTTCGAAACGCGTCGACAAATAATTAACTATGTGATTTTGCCGAAAATTTCTCTAAACAAATGTTATGGATCACAGAAGTCTAAATTCATTGAAAGTATTGTTATCTGGTTTTGCAAATTCGTCTTGAGGACACACTATATCTGGTTGGACTTGGGCACGGAGGGCTAGGGAACCTGTGGAGGTTTCCTGGGCTAGGAATTTGTTTCCTAGTTGGCTGGGAGGTAAATCCGGTTGGGTTGGTGAGAAGGAGCATTCAGCTGGAGCTATATGACAAAGGTATCGTCATCAACCACCGGAACAGGTATTTTTTCATGAACTACTCTTGTTAAGTTGATATCAATGGAATGCTCATCTTAATTTATGTTGCTTATGATAAAATGATAAGATGTTAAATGTTTAAAACTTTGTGAGAAGGTCAGCAAGCTCCTTTTATTTCTTGCAAATCAACAGTAAAATAGATCTGCTAGTGTATAATGGATTGAGGCTCTAATAATAGGAAGCAGGTTCTTACAGTCACCATGACGAGACCCAAGCTTCTCCTCCCTAGGGCTGGTTAAACTATTACTAGGTTGGATTCAATAACAGGTTTATCATCGATTTTCTATGGCAATGAGTCACTCTTGAACATTGACACTTTTGCTTCTTGTTGGGTCGAGACTTCCATACGTCGTCATTTGGCCTTCCGTGGGTTTAGGTTATCATTTAGCCTCATTCCATCTAATTCATGTTGTTGTCATTAAGCCTCTGATCCTTTGGTACCTGAATGCTGCCACCCTCCGGAGTCGTGTCGCTGATATGTTCAAGAGTATAATCCTTTTGCAGTTTACACCTCTATCTCTTTCTCTGATATGCCATCTACCACTTGTTCCTTATCTCATGTCATTGATGGGGGAAACGTTATGGCCCTCCTGAGACGGATCGTCTCCTGTCAACATTAGCTCATTATCCAGGAGATTGATCTAGAGATCCCCTTTGGTACCTTAGAGCTTGCATGCCTCAATGGAAAGTTCTTCACACCTGATGGTTGATTCGTATCATTGGTCGTCGATCAGGTGATTCCATGAGTGTTCGACTTCATCTCATTCTCCGCACTTCATGGATTGTACTGTTCAGTACCTTGAGAACCATTAACATTATTGGTGGTTTCTCTTGCGCTTGTTAACGGTTTTTATCATTGACCGGTAATCAAGCAATTTTCTATCATGCTCGACCTCAACACATCTATTCGCATGGTATAATTTGTACTATGGTTGGTTGGGTTCAAGACCTCGAACTTAGATTACACATGTTTGGGCTGTGTAGATTGGTTCTTGATTACATGACTCATTGATGGATGGCTGCGACCATACCTGAGTCTTCATGGATGGTTGCGCCCATACCTTTATCATTACCATGGTCTCATTAGCTGGATGGCTGCATCCATACCATAGACCTGAGTTATACATCTTTTGGATGGCTGCGTCCATGCCTAGATGACATGTACTTCACTATCATAGATATTGTACTTGCATGCAGGTTCTTCCAGACAGTGTTCCAGCTCAGTTGTTTTTTAAAGCATTTCACCCCTCTCACTCTCTCGGGCTTCATACTTTAGGGGGCATATGTTACATAGTAATTTATCACCGCTTTCACTCCCAGTCTTCTTATTGTGTCATGTGTCCAAGTCAAAAATGTTCATGACAAACAAATGCTCTCCTATATTGCCAATTGACCCACGTTTCCAAAGTTTATTGCCTCATCGCGACTTTCGGCTAAATAAATGCGCTGAAAGGTGCTGATGAATTGTCCATACGTGCTGCCAGCATGGAAGTACACCTAATTCCCACGATGGCCTAATTTTAAGCACCACCGCAGGGCTATGTGGTCTCTTCGGCGACGATCTGACTATCTGCATTGATCACTTGTGATGTTAGCGTTGAATATCAGTTATGTGCCCCCGATGATCTAGATTGGGCGAATTGTTCTAACAGTCGGCCTTCCATATGACTCAAGAACTGGTTGATGGCATTGTTTATGTCACCCTTCCTTTCCTGGTGTGGCAGTTCCATCAATTGTGCTACCTTCCTTGGTGATAATCTCTCCCTTCCCCCATTCATGGAGAATCCTTCTCCTATTTAAATTCATACCATTGATATGCATTGCTAGTTCCAGATAGTTAGCTAGTTGAGCAGTGCTGTTAGTTTTTGTGAGTTTGCTAGATAGCTGGTGTGAGAGTGATAAGTGTTGGATTGTTAATAGCTTGTGGAAGGTTGTGAAGTGCCCTTAATCTTGTGTAAAACGTATGAGTGAGAGAGCTCTTGTATGTTGAGAGATCCATCTTCAAAGAGTGAATGCTTGAAGAACATGCTGGCTGGACTCTTTCTGAGAAGGCTTGTAACATCAAGACTTTGGTTGTACGCTGACTCTTATTTCATTATTAATGCAATCAATGATGTTTTCCTATGTCTTGTATGTAATGTACTTGATAGCTCATGACTTTTTGACTTTGTGAGTAAATAGTTCATTTTTGTAAATGGTTACATCCTTTGTTGTATTTCCTTTGCTTTGTTTCAGGTTGATCACTTGTTGGGGAGAAGGAAGCAGAAGCTGTAGCAGTGCAACGTAACTCCATTGACCACCAGTTGAGGTAGGCCTCCAACTTGAACTGTTTAAAGAAAGCTATTGTTGATCTGTCCTTGTTTGTGACTAGACCCACTCTAGGGCTAGAGGGGTTGCCTCTGTCCGCAGAGGGAACACTTTCCTGCATCACAAGTATTACCCCATTCATATCAGTAACCCAATCAATTCCCAGGAGCGTAGGATAGGGACTGTTATCATCCACTATCTCGATTACTTTAAATTCATCCAGTGCACTCTCACCTTCAATACCCATAGTCAACCCCTGCAGTCGTCCCATGGTGATGATCTTCTGCTGATTGGCCATCCTTAGTTGAATCAGAGACCATTACAGCATGGGCCTCCCCATCCATTCCTAAGTCTACTTCGGTAGGATGTTCTCATCCAACCCCAGGTCCAAACTAACCTGATCCATTTCATACTCTCCTATCTGCGTGGTTAGTCTCATATCGCTTCATGTCCTTGTTTTATTCTTGCTAATCTTTCATACTACACACAACTCACCCAACACAATTCCAGCGCATTTGTTCATGAGCTATTGTAACCCTTTCACATCCTTACTATCATGCAGTAACTTCATATAGGTCTCGAGGAAAGTTGTGAGCATAGAGGGGTCCATCTCCTATTTAGGCTTATCCTTGCTTCCTGAGGTGGAGGTCTCAGCGAAGCTCTTCTTAGCTTCCATGAACGTTTCACATGTGCACTCCAAATCAAACTCAGCCTCCATCGCTAGAGCTTTGCTGACCCATGTACTGTCTTCTAGCTATTTCCCCTTGTCATCTCCCATCATGATTCCACTTCTGAGCACTATATTTACGTTTGGATCTTCTTTGCGCAGATCAAACCTCATCATTTGCAGGTTCTAAGTCAGCAGAGGTGGTAGCACCCCTTTGTCACCTATCCTCACAATCAGCATAGGACAGTCTTCTATTTCATGATCAAGCAATGCACCATACTTGCACGACGACATGTTCAGCTAGTGCAATCGTAGGCATAGTTACCTGGTCCTCCAAAATTGTAGCAGATCAACTATCCTTGACATCTTCTAGGTCCTCCTTCGCCTTAGTCTCATCCACGCGCCTGAAATCATGTTCGTGTCATCCCTACTCTTTGGTCATGGGGACACATTTTAGCCTGAACCCTATAGGTAGGAGTTCTATCCATCATCAATTCATAACTCCTGCAATTATGCTCATCATGCCCTACCAACCTAAAAAAGTTGCAGAATAGTTGTTGCGGTGTTTGTACATACTTCTGCCGCAAACGACAGTTATCTATGGCATGTTATCTTGCTACTTGACATATAGTGCACCATAGTACAGGCCCCACACTCGGTCCTACTTGAGCCTCTGGCCTTAAAGGCATCGTTCCTCCTCCTGTGATGTAGTTCGCGAAGACCAAGCAATGGTCCTTATTATGCCCCTGACTCTTGCATTTCAAGCACTATACCTCCTCACACACCTCTGGTCCAACTGTCCTGTCCTACTATAGACTTTGCATCTCAAGGCATAGATTCTTCAGCTGCACATGGATCTGCTGAACCCCCAAGTTTGGATCTTGCATCAGTGTTTCATGCAGTCTCATCACAATCTATAAGGCCTCTATCTGAGTTGTTATCTTCTGTTATGATAGCGCGACCCTTAAGTGTGGTAGGAGCGAAGCCACAAACCATTCATGATGCTCTCCATCTGTCAAATTCATGTTGGATTTATGGCTTTTACATTTCAACCTCTGATCTAGTTCCCGAGGCATCTCGCCTGGTTGCATCGCAATCTCCTTGAATCCCACAATTGACTACACCTCAGATTTAGGCCTGCTAAACTCTCTATTCAATTCTGTTTGGATGTCTGCCACACCAACATTCTGGTTATCATTAGAGTACTTGATATACCAGGTTAGCATGCGAACTTGCAGAGCACTAACCAATGTTGCATTCTTTATATGATAATATGTAACCCCTTGAGCTTCCTATATAGCTTTCACAATGAACCAGAATTGGTTCGGGTTCTCATTTCCCAAGCCTTTGAACAAAGGCAGCTTCACTAAATTTTCCATACTGAACTGCGATGGAGGTGGAGGTGGTATGGGTGAAGTCAGAGGCGATGGTGGTGAGGTCAAAAGTGGTGTGGGTGGAGGTGGTATTCATGCGAATCCTTATCTTATTAACTGAATAGAACTTCACGGAGAAACCTTTGTTATCCCTTCCCTATCACCTCATGGAGGTGAAATTAATGGACTATAGTCTGGACCCTTTTTTCCTTCATTCTTGTAAGTTTTTCTGCTTCATGTAGTTTCAGACATCAAGGTAGTTGCATAACCCATTTTTTGCACAACAGCATTTTAATCTAGATATTCAAAGATTTCACGTACTTACTCATGGTCTTTTGAAAAGCATCGCTCCGCCTTGCTGTAGCTGACTGAGGTGTCGACCGTGAATTTAGTCGCAAACCCTCCTATGATGTGATCAAGCCAATGAATGATAGCGCAGGCAATCTTGTCCTCAGATGCTTCCAATTTCTGTATTAGCTCCAAGGTCCAAACAATAGGACTGTCAAATTTCCACCTTCCTTAGCTATCTGCTAGCTTCGCAATCCACTCGTATAGCTCAATTGGGAAGGAGCAGTAAAATATCTCGTGGATATTTGTATATAGGTATCTGTCCAACCATCATTCCTTTATCAGTTGCGGGTTTTTGTTCTCTTGTGCCGCGAATTTGTGGATCTTCCTATCCAAAAAATCTCTTATCTCCTTCTTAGTTGGATTCCAGTGATACAACATGACACAACTCTTATGAAAATTCTGTGGATCTTCCTATCCAAAAAATCTCTTATCTCCTTCTTAGTTGGATTCCAGTGATACAACATCACACATCTCTTATGCTAATTCTAGTCCTAGCAACAAAACGATATGTTGGATTGAGGGGGCTTGCCCTAGGTTCAACATTAATTAGCCAAACAAATCCCTACACTACTAGCCCTTTTGGCATCTGCAAACGGAGCATAGACCGAAATCTCACTTGAAGAAGTATGGGGGGTGCTGGAACCAAGTTTTTGCACCTTGAGAGGTTCTGATGTCATTTAATTCCCTCTATAAATACATTTGTGTAGGTCACTTCGCTCTAGGGCTTACAAGATAAGCCCTCTATTCTGTCCTTCAATACCTCTGCAAAAGGGTACTATCAACCTTCGCACAGCCCTAACCTATTGCTCAGGTACATTCACGCTGCTATGGTAGTGTGTCATGTAGATTCCCCAATTAATTTAAGTGACTTTCTTATCTTATCAAACAATTATAGTTAACATCGCGTAAACATATGTTATTCAATGTAATTAAATTCATTCGCACATCACATAAGCATAATAAAGGAAATTCACACATAACATATCAAGATGCATCAACAGAACAAAGACATAGGAATTATAGAATATCTCTCTTTATTGATATCTTCCAATTGTTTACAAACTCTATCCACCCTGCACACACAGCAGAAGGGGTCATGCACTCAGGTGAAAACTTCTACCCTAGGCCTCTGTGCACTTAGTTGCAGATCCTCTACCTACACTATGACACAAGACTTAGACCTTTCTTACTTCAGAGCTACGACTCTCTTACCCTTTTGATGATTCTAACTACTTAGAGCTTAGCTTTTCTTATATAATTCCATGGTCTGCGGACCATGGGTAGATCTCTTACATCCGACTTTACTTTACAAAACTAAGGGTAGACTACCCTTTTTGACACATGACACCTTTCCACTCCGTCACCACAAAATGCATAGTCTTTATAATTTTATTGCAAAAATTGACTCAAACATGGGTTTTTAGCCCCAAAAAAACCCTTGGGGGATCTTGCTCCCAACACTCACACTGCCTATCCTAAGATATTAGCCTAAAATAATGTGTGTTTACTCTAAAAAGAGTTGTTGATTGATTTTATTAGGTATATTTTAAATGTACTTTGTTAGACTCTTCAGTAGGGGTGTTGACGTATGAAATTATATGGGAATCTAACTCAATTCATGCAAGAACAATGCTTGTAAATTTTCACTTTCAATGGATAAGCTACTTCTACAAAGGGAGAGTCATTCATACATTAATATTTATACCATGAATCTTATTTATTAAATCACTAGCATAACCAAAAGAACTTAAATGCTCACTAACAAATATTGAAACCAAATAATGCATATCTGACCAGCTAAGCGGAAAACAGTAAAAAAATTTGTATTTTTCGTTAATGAAAACAAAGACATTAAGAAGTAAACCTATTTTATTAAAAAAAAATTGTTCAAGATGCAAATCAGTCAAACAAGTGCAGTTGCAGATCCCTAATTAGTCTATAAGAAGACTTCCCAACCCATGAGGTCATGAGGTAAGTTGTTTAGCAAGAAATGGCTAACTAATGATTTGTACTAAAGGCTACAAAGAGTTAGTTTCAACACTAATGCTCTGTTTGTGAGGAGACAATGCTTTATAAAGCATTGTTTACACTGATAACCTGCGTTTGTGAGGAAAAGTACTCAAAAAATGGGCTATGGGGATCAGATCTAGGGATGAGCACTGAGAGAAGGGTGATGTATGGTCCTGAGTGGTCGAAAATGGAATGAAGAAGTACAGGAAGGCCTAGAAGAAAGAGAGATCTAGCAACTTTCTAGGAAAAACTGGGAACTAAGTGTAGTCCCTAGTGGAGTCTTCAATTCCTCTATAGGGATTATTGCACGGGTGTTTGGTGATGTAGAAACCCTCAAGGATCTTCCCAGGATCCGTGGAAGATAGTCAAATTAGGTGTAACTGTCACAAAGATACATGCATGTCTATGTTTAACAAGTGAATATCAAAGCGAGAAGGATTTATTATCTTGAGTCTTAGTGTGGTGTTGCTGGAGAGTGCAATGCAACTTGGCGGAAGACCCCTGATCTGGCTCTAGATCAAAACTTGAACATAGAAAAGACAAGCGTAATATCACAACATAAAAACTTGATAAGCAATGCATGAACACATAAATATATCTAGTTGCATATATCTAATCCACTCATGCTAGTGATATTAAATAAACATAAAACAAGTCATACTATCAACATCTTAGAGTGGACAACACAGTTGTAGTTCTATATTGATGTAGAAAGAGTGATTACAACCATTAGTTGCATCAACCTTCCCTTACCCCTCCAGCTCCTCTCTCTCTCTCCCTTTTTAACATCTTTTGTTGCCTTAGTCTGAGACTCTACTCGATAGTCAAATAGGCAATCCTTTCAAATGGTTCAACCTCTTTCATAATGGCCTTAACATTGCATATATAGCTTGTGAGGTTAGGGTTGCCAAGTCCTTCACAAGTTCCATTAGGCAAAAGTAGTGATGTTTCCATGCCTTTGTGCCCTTTCCTATCTACATAATCCTTTAGGAATTAGTAATTCTCCCAGGCAGGTCGAGTTTTGATGTTTCCCTGCTTTTATGAGCCAACATAGGAGAGAATCTAGCGATATTTTCTTAGTCAACTCATTCCCTTGACCCATAGAAACTCATTAGGGTTCACTAATTCTCTTCTCGAGGTAACAAACAAAGTTACTTTGGGAACTAACACACCCTTAGCCTTGCTAGGAAGATTTAGAGATCAGGTTTCTAGTGTTTAGGCAATGTTAGCTTGAAAACTGGACCTGTGAACTTGGTTAGTCCTTCAGTCATCATGTCTTTAACCTCTGAGCTGATGAGGAGGTCATTTTCTTGTATAAAAAATACCTACAAACTTGGAGGTATCTGTTGCAATAGTGTAAAATTTCTCAGAGTAATCTTCCAAGTTGATTAATCTATTATTGGGTTCCACTAACCCTGCAAATCCTCTTTGATTCAACAAATTAAATTTAATATGAAATCTCTAGACAACATTTTCCAGAGCTTGAAACTTAGTCTCTAACTGAGTCAGTAAATTCCTTTTCTGAAATACCTTCTTTATTTCTTGGATGGTCTCTATTCTATTTGTAATCTGAATCTTCTCTAACTTTGACCTAGTCTTTCAGTTCAACACTTTGATCATGGATGTAGCCTCAACTAGTTTTTGTCCCATTTTTGTTCTGACTTGTTCAATGGTTGTTTGGCACCTATCAACTAACTCTTATTGTTCAAAAATAATCTGAATGGATGGCCAAATCTTAGTTATGGCATAATTTATATCCACCCAAATTATTTCTTTGGCTTGGGCCAAGGTGTGAGCCATCAATGACTAATTTTCTAATTGATCAATATTCTTGGCAAGTTGGTGATATTTTTTCATCTCTTCCACCAAGACGGTACCAGTTTTTATCTTTTGTGCTTCTAGATTATTTATTTTTTTCTAAATCTTGTCATTTTCTTATCTCTAAAGAGACGGGTCCTACATAACTTTGTTCAAATCATATGGTTGTGATGTCGAATCTACTGTTGTCCCTACAACTTTAATTGGTATGGTTGTTACTAGAGCTATAGTCAATTGTGTAGCCTCTTCTTTTTCCTTAAGTAGCTTCTCTATATATTCCTCCATCTCCTTTATCTATATATTTTTGTCAATGATCAATTTGAGCTTGTCTTCTTTATGCTGCTCACTTTCTTCAATCTCTCTTGTTTGTGGATCCTTTGTAGAAGATAGATTCAGTTGTTTCCTAAGTGATGATATGTTTGCATTCGTTTTATTGAGGATCTCCTCCACTCCTTTGACATCACTGGGATCATAACCCAACTTTATCACCAAATATTCCAATTTTTTTATTCTGGTTTCCTTTGCTAATGAAGATTTTTTTTCCAATTTTAGTTGTGTCTCGACATTTGTGAGAGATTTCCTTAACTTTGAATGTTCTATAGTAGCATTTGTCATGGTGGAGAAAATCATTTCTCTAGAATGTCTATGCATATCCATTTGATCAATGGGACGAATTTTCTTTGCATCAAATGAGAATATAGTCTTCTTATAAACTACAACAGTTTTGGGTATGGTACTTGAGCCTGTAAGAATTCCATTTGCATCCATTCTTTCTCACTATCAAATGTTGTTAACAACCTATGCTAGAAGGTAGAAGTATGCTTCCAAAACTAAGCATAGCTGTTGGCTTTGAGTGTTTCATTTTTCTTCTTAATTTGCAAAAACTTACTGAACATATTGGGATCATCATGTTCACCCAATTCTGTTTACCATGATTTTTCTGAAGGATTTTGTGAGGCCGAGGAGGATGGGGTATCAAGGAAAATTTCCTCTGACCCTATGGAAAACTGTAAACCACTCATAACAATAGTTTGTTGTTCTTCCTCATTTTGAATGGTGACATATTTGGGTAGTGTCTTCTTCTTTTTTTGTTGAATGATGAATTCTTGGGCACTTATTTTTTTACATGCTAGAGATGAAGTTTCTTCTCTTTTCCTTTTTCCTTGTTTATCTTGAGGTACTGGAGTGTGGAGGGTGGTTGTAGAAAGAATCTACTCTTGTGCTTCTTGTAGTGTATTTTCCTCCCACTGGTCTCAATTCATAAACTTCTTGATATCTAGCCTGGGGATATGATTATAATTTGTGGTTTTTAGTTCCACGCTTAAATTAGAAATTTGTGCTGAATGGATCATATGACTAGGTGAAACTAGGTTGAAAATTGAATTTCTTGAGGGTTGAGTCAGACCTCATCTCTTGTTATTCTAGTATTACATATGAATGGTCCCACTTGATTCTTGATCTTGAATTGTGATTTTTTTTACCTAAGACAAAATGGATTTCATCATTATTGATCATCTGCCTTATGTATTCTAGAGAGAAAATTCTCATTGTGTTAGAGTCGGTCTTGTCAGTCCTTTGTCAGAGATCAAAACTCTTTCTGCATTTCATTTTTAGGTGTCTCGCTCCATTCACTCTAGCTGCATTCCACTAGGGGCATGCCATAATCTGACGGAAAGGTCTTGTTAGTCAGTTCCCCTCATGTTTGGCACCTACTGGATTAGGTCTTTTGTTAGTGTTCACTAAGGTCCATGACAGTCAATGTTCGATCCTTAATGGAAAAGAGTCATTTTCAGTCATTAGGTCTAGGCATTAGTCAATTTGGTCTTCAACCATGTCCAATAAAGCCATGCAGGCCAGAGTGAGGCCCTTACAAAGTTATGATTCAGAGATTTTCATCGTCATGTTGATAGATTACGACTATTCTTCAAAACTCTGTTTTGAAGAAAAGTCAAACAGTGTGTCATTTGTGATAATTTTCAAAAAAGTTTCCAGTTGATTTCTTTAGTTGCAGACATGGTTTCCGTGGCCAAATGCCCTGTCATGTAACCCTTGCAAAGAGTGCCGAAAATTTCATCATTCTAGCTAAAAATGCGAAGGGAAAAGTGAAATTTAGTGTTGCATTAACTCAGTGAAAAAAGCCAAAATGAAACATTAGCAAAGTGGGGTTTTGGAGAAGAAAAAATTAAACCCATGACTCCAAATGCCTTTATATACAAGTTTCCACAAGAAGCAAAGTCATTGTGCAAATCAAGGTCATAGAGAAACATAGCAAAGTGACTGAGAGTCAAAGCATGCATTTGGAGTGAGTTTGGAGTCATTTTCAGGAGCGCGGCGCACATAGAGGGCGCGACGCACAGAGCGCGATCCCGCAGTAGTAAAAATACAAGGGCGCGACACATATACAGAGTGTGGCGCACAAGGTTTGTTGCGCGATGCACACCCACAAAGGCCCGAAATCGTGCCTAATTGCCTCAAGTCGCCTTTGAAACCCCTCAAATTGACAGGTAGGCTCTAAATCTTGATGGCTCATGTATTTTTGTGAAGGTTATGGTGGTTCATGGTATAGTTGCAACTAAAATTCATAAAACCAACCACTAGAAAATATCAAAACCATTTTTTCTAGGGTTGCAAAATTGTGGTATTGATGCCAAGGCTCCTCTTTCACCTCTCATTTTTCCCTTTCTTCCCATTGTTCCCTTCCCCCCTATCCCATTTTTCCCCATTTTCCCTACCCTAAAATATTACCAAACCCTATTCCCTATCCCCTCCTCTTATTTATCAACATAAACCCCAAAACCCTACCTTATAACATCCCCAAACCCTCCTAAATATCCCTAAACAAAATTTTCCCCATAACCCCTATTCCCATCATATTATTCCTCTCCTAACACTCCCTTTTTGCACTGTTCCCCTTGGTGGAAGATATCACAACAACACCTAGTTTCATACCACCATCAATGGGCAGCCCAAGTACAGTACACAAACAGCAGTCATGGCATCTGAGCATTCATCAGAGTATGAGATGGAAACACAAAGTGATTCATCCTCGGAAGAACAGGCTCCCTGGAGACATCACAAAAGTGGAAAACATGTTAGGGATGAACCAACTACCCTCACAGAATTGCAGGCCTACCCTCTTGCTATGTCATGCTTCCAGCATCTATCATGTTTCGAGTTTTTTCAAAGGGTGGCTAATGTTCAAGTTCATCATGAGTTGGCTCGTCTTTTTGTGCTTCACCTACATGGAGGTCACTTTATCTTGGCCGAGGTCACCTTCACATTGACACCCAAAACTATCTCATTAGCAACCGACATACCAAATGTTGGAGAATAGTGGCACAAGAAACAGAAGGTGGATAGGAAACATTATGAGCCTTACATTAAGGCCAGTTTCTTGAGGCAGCTCACAAGAGTCTTTCCATTCAGATATTTGATAGATGAATATGCTCCACTCATGAAATTGATCATGAAATACTTCAGCTGTGAGGGGAGGTTCTCTCGTCTATATGCCTATCACATCAGGTTGCTCATGCACTTTACCAGGGTACTGTTGGGTTGTGTTATATTCTTTCCACAAAGTTAATAGGGGGTTTGAGGGGTACTCGTAATCCCACTTTATGGGGTCTGGGGCAGCGCCCCGGAAAATTTTGGTTTTGGACCCTATGTTAGGTTGGGCGGACCCACCTATGGTTTTGTGCATGATTTTCACACATGTTTTTTTGGACGCGATGGTTTTCAGTCCATGGTTTTGGACGCGATGGTTTTTCGGTCCATGGTATTGGATGCTTCAACATGTATAAATATGTATTGTAAAATTGAAAGGAACATAATGAAAAATCAAGCTGGTAGTCCAGTTTTGGGATACGGTGGGAAATCTCTGTATATGTGTTTTATGTGTTATGATCTCACATTTTTATTTTTCATGTGATTTAGAATTCGTATGCAGTTAATTTCTGTATGGGGTTAAAACCTACATTTGGTATCAGAGCTGTTTTGGCTTCAAGGGGACGCCTTTGTTGCTGACGGGTTTAGCTCGGGCCTGTGGTAGACCCTGTTCAGTGGGAGATCTGCGAGATCGATTCTGTTGGTGAAAGAAGATGGCGAGCAGTGGAAAGATAGAGATTGAGAAGTTCAATGGTCAGAGTTTGAGTTGTGGAAACTCAAGATGGAGGATCTGTTGGTGGATAAAGATCAGTGGATCGCGGTAGATCCGGGTACTAAACCAACGGGAGTGACCGATGAAGAACGGAAGAAATTGGATCGGAAGGCAAAGAGCACAATACGATTGTGTGTCTCAGATTCAGTATTGTTGAATGTATCAGGGGAAGCTACGGCGAAGGCTTTATGGGACAAGTTAGGGACTTTGTACCAATCTAAGTCTCTGCTGAATAAACTGTTTCTGCGGAAAAAGTTGTATAACCTGAGGATGAAAGATGGAGACTCGGTGACAGAGCATCTAAATGCGTTTAATACTGTGGTAAGTCAGTTATCATCTGTTGATATTAAAATTTCAGATGAAGATAAGTGCATCAGTTTGTTGTGTTCTCTACCAGATTCGTGGGATAGTCTGGTTATTGCAATAGGTAGCAATGCAACTGCTTTGTAGTTTGAATAAATAGTTTGAGCCTTGCTGACAGAGGAGATGAGACGAAAAAATATGGACAAACAGAATGGTGATGCCTTTTCTGTACGAGGACAGTCCCAGAACAGAAACAAAAATAAGTCATCGAGTGGGAGATCTAAATCTAGAGGTAGATCTAAATCTCCAGGAAAACCTATAAAGGTGGTGTGTTGGAAATGCGGTAATGAAGGGCACTTTAGAAGGGATTGTAAATCTAAAGCTCTTGATAAAGGAAAGGGATCTAATGATGCTCCTTCTGCAGAGGTGAAAACCACCTCAGATGAAAGTGGGGATGTGTACTT